>ML791017.1:18479-35482 GCA_009831015.1 Picea engelmannii | reverse complement strand
CGCGCGCATGCACACACACCCATGAACTCTCATACACGCATGCACACACCCACACCGACACCAATTACAGAAATAGACATAAAGATGCAAATTTTAGAACATTTAGAAAACATTGATACAACTAGTAAGTTTTTAGGACCCCAAATCACCAAATCGGGAATGGCCCCTAAAATGGGCCTCATGAGTTCTTACTTCTATTTTTCCACACGAAAAAGTACTCAGAATGATGACGAAATATACAATGATCAATTTTGGTTAGGCATTAAAATTTCTACCTTGGTTATCATCATATATGAACATCGAAGTCACATGACACTTGCACATGAAGACAAGTGGACATGAGTGTTTGGCATGTGACACATAAAACCCCAAAACAACACACACACACACATATTACAACTATAGAAATAGACATAAAGATGCAAATTTTAGAACATTAATAAAACATTGATACAACTAGTAAGTAGTTACTTACTACATTAATCACACAAGAACCTAGAATACATATAGAAGTTTAGAATTAGAAGTAGAACAAAAAAATGCAGTTTTCTCATTGAGTCATTTGATGTCATCAAAATCAAAATATATTACATAGACGATAGATAAGATCGTGGTTCATAGATGATCATGTTACTGAATACAAAAATGAGTAGAATCATAGAATCATATATAGAAGAATCTCATAGCCCATTACTCATCCAAGTCTTCCTCCATGCCACAACGATAATCATCTAGATCATCATTACTGCCACTGCCTTCTCCTCCATCCTCCTCCATATCCAGTCCAAGATCTACATTTGTTGATGTGGACAATGACCCCTTAAGAGGATCATCATCATCAAAAGTGATCGACTCTAACATTGGTCCATTAAGATCCAAGCTGGCCAATGTCAACTCAAGGTTGTTGTCCAAACCTATATCATCAAGAAACACATCCCACATCTTTGTTCTTCCCTTCAACTGGTCCTCCCTCATCCTATATCTGGGACAAATACAACGCACTTGAGAGAGACACTAGTATTTAGCCAATTCATGTCCTATCATGCATGATGTCAATTATATAAGCAAGTGGGACGTGACATCTCATGGGAAAAATCAACAATGAGTTAGGATCTTCACTACTAACATCATTATACATTTGTTTTAAGAAACACAATCAAGGTTGTTTATCTATGATGATTTCATCCCCAAGCATGATCATCTTTTACATTAATGAATTTGCTCTAGTTGGATTAAGCAACTTATCCACCTTCCAATGTATGCATCACCTATTTCATTCACACATCACTTATGTATAAGCTGATAACTAGCTCAACCACTAGAATTGAGACATCGCACAATACATGCTTTGAGAAGAGCCCAATAATCAACCTTGGAATTCAGAAATGTCAGTCTCTTTGGGCCATAAACTATTCTCTGACAATCAAAACCCAAGACTAACAAAGGGGTATCAAATTACAATCCTTTCAAGTACATTATATACAATCAATAGACATTGCCCAGACACCAGGAACAACACTATTATATGCAGAAGCCTTTTATTTTACAGCTCTCTGTAAATATCAAATATTGATATAAGTGATCCATCCACCCATGTCTGTCACAAAATTTTCACCATATATCCAAATGCTGCACTTTCAGGTGTTAACATCATGCTTAGACATATGCTGTCATTGGAAGTCTAACAATGTGCATAGTTCGTAAGCTGCCAGTGCAGACCTCCCAAGTTGCCAGTGCGGACCTCCCAAGTCACGGTGAGAATAGGTACTCATTAAGCACGAAGTTATGTTTGCACTGTGGGCTTTGCCAGCTAAAAATAAGAAAAAATCATAGATTTCTTCTGCAAGAACGAACATATTAGTAAAGCCGTTTCACATAGAAACAGCAATAATCACCACAACAATAATATCCATCCTTGAAATGCCCATCCCATACTACAATTTTTCAGGCAGAAGTGTTGGAGATGAACTTAGTAGCATAGTGACAGACATATATGTAAAGGTTCTTTTTGACAATATTGATAGTTATCCGAGGGAATGTGTTATTAACGATCAGATAAATTTCCATTTCCCACTATGGTGGTGAAGCATTTGCTATTTGTTCTTTCTCCACTTCATGCGAAAGAAATCTTGCATCAAGCACATACCCTGACTCCATCATCTGCTTCAATAATCTCTCCAACATCACATACGATTTCTGTTTGTGGGTGCGATCTGTCTTCCTCGACGAAAGTATGGACTTGTCTATTGACTTCAATTCCACCTAGCAGCTTCAGCATACATGTTTAAGAGCAACACCTAAGATGCAGCATCTTTTGAATCCAACTCAAAAAGGTGTTCTGTCACGCACTCCTCTAGATTTATATTGTTATGCATTCTACAGGCTTTAATCAAACAATGCCACACATTAGCATCAGGCTTTATTGGCATTTTATTGATGAAGTCTTCTGCCTCATCAAGCTGTCCAGCACGGACAAGAAGGTCAACCATGCAGCCATAGTGTTCCGCAGTAGGCGAAATGTTATAACGTTGACTCATGGAATAAAAGTATTGCTGGCCCTCTTTCACTAGACCTGCATGACCGCATGCAGATAAAACACAAAGCAATGTCACACGGTTTGGGTTGATGCCAGATTGCTGCATTCGCTCAAAGAGTTTCAAAGCCTCCTTGCCACAACCATGTATGGCATATCCACCAATCATTGCATTCCATGAGACAACATTGCGTTGGTGTATCTCAAATAAATGCAGTGCTTTCTCTATACTGCCACATTTTACATACATGTCTACAAGGGCATTTTCCACAAAGCTGTTAAGCTCAAGTCCACTTCTATTTATTTCTTCATGAATCGCCATACCTTGTGCTAAAGCAGCCAATTTAGCGCATGACGAAAGGACACTTGCAAAGGTGACATGACTGGGTTGGATGCCTGATTGTTTCAACTGATAAAACAGTGTTAATGCCTCCTCAAATGGCCCATCCCTGGAATAGGCTGTAATCATTGCATTCCATGAAACTACATCTCCATGCAACATTTTATCAAATATATACCTTGCTTTTTCTATTCTCCCACATTTTGCATACATATCTACAAGGGCACTATTTACAGTGACATCGCCCGGAATCTCTCTTTTAATTATCTCATCGTGAATCTCCATACCCTGCCGCAGAGCTGCCAAGCTGGCGCAGGCTGAGAGGACACATGCAAGCGTCTTATTGTCTGGCTTCACACCCGCAAGTCGCATTTCTTGAAAGAGCCACAACGCTTCGGCAGCACATTCATTTTGTGCGTATCCTGCAATCATAGCGGTCCAGGAGATAACATTTCTCTGAGGTATTCTGTCAAACACATAGCGTGCATCCTCTACTCTTCCACATTTAGCGTACATATCCACCAGGGCACTCCCAACAAAGACGTTATACTCAATTCCACTTCTAATTACCTCTTTATGGATTTCTAACCCTTGATCCATTGTTGCCATGCTAGAACAAGCAGGGAGGACACTGGCAAATGTCTTTGAATCTGGCTTCACACCCGCAGCTTGCATTTTCCGAAAGAACTCTAAGGCTTGATCAATAAGCCCACTCTCTGCATAGCCTCCAATCATGACAGTCCAAGAGACAACATTCGGTTTCCACACTCTGTCAAACACGTTCCGTGCCTTCTCCAAACTCCCACACTTTGCATACATATCTACAAGGGCGTTGCCCACAACGGCATCACACTCAAACCCTCTTTTGATAATCTCCTCGTGCATTTCCGTCCCCTGTTCTAGCGCCGAAAGCTTGCCGCAAGCCCGCAAAACTGTGGCAAATATGAATCCATCGGATTCCATGCCTGTAGACACCATCTGATGATACAATGCCAATGCCTCCTCAGCAAGCCCATGTCTGCTATAAGCTGCAATCATCATGGTCCATGAGAAGATAGTTCGTTCAGGTATTTCGTCAAACACTTTGCGCGCCTCCTTCAAACTCCCGCATTTGGCATACATGTCCAGTAGAGTGTTGAGTAAAAAATTGTCTAACACAAAGCCATTCATATTCATGTGCGCATGCGTTATTTTACCCTCTCGCAAAGTTCTCTTCTCAATGCAGCCATGCAAAATGCACTGATAAGAAGAGGAGTTTACACAGTGATCCATAAGATGTAAAATCTGCAGAGCTTCATTTAATAGTCCCTGTTTACAAAGTGTTTCAATGTTCTCTGTAGAGTCGTTGTGGGTGTTCAGTACTGTTTTAGGACCACCAGTGGAAATAGTTCTGTGCTGGAGGTCAATCATTAGCCCAAAAAATGCAACCTTCCTCTTCTTCATTCTGTTTCTCAATGGTTGTATCATTGTTATTGCCACTACTGCTATTGCTCTGCTTTTGATCTGATTTCTGTAAGCGTCATTGCAATTCTTTCGCTGCAATTAGTTTAAGCCCCGATACTAACATTTAACTCATGACTTCATTGACTTATGGCTAGCATTGACCTGTTACTAACACTGCTTATTAACGTTAAGCCGAGAACCTTATATCTGGTAAATTCATCGTATTTATAAAAGCCTCGTTGTCCTTGCGTCGTGAGCCTCGGATAAAAACCTGGGCAAGGCTTCTACGGCGTGCAAAACTTCACAGACTAGAAACAGTGGAGGAGGAGCTCCGGGTGGCCTATACGGCATTGCAGAGGGATGGGAAGGGCACGTTAACTGATTGTCATTTAAATTTTTTAGAAGCAGAACGAAATGCAATCCTTCTCCAAGATGAGGAACACAGAGAAGTAGAGCAATCCTGTTGAAATGTGGGGATCAAAAAACAAAGTATTTTCACAACTATGCCAGCGCTAGAAGAAACAAGAAACACATATGGGAGATATTGGATGAGAGTGGCCAGATCCATAGAGGGCAAGAGGCTTTAAAAAAAATCAAAAAGACACTTTAAAGATCTGTTTGAAGTTGATGCCTACACCTCCCCTACCGAGCAAGTTAATATTGTAGGTTGTTCTCTCGTTTTGTCTTAGTGGAGGACTCTTTACACATTGATAGTCCTTGCACAAAATCTGAAATTTTGGAAATCTTAAAGTTTTTGCAAAAGACAAAAGTCCAGGTCTGGATAGTTGGATGGTTGAATTTTTTACCCACTTTTTTGACATTCTCGGTGATGATCTGTTGGAACTAGTGGAGGTTTCTAGGATCATAGGAAAGGTACAAAGATCACTTAATTCAATTTTCTTGGCGTTGATTTCAAAGGAGAATAAACCAGTGATGTTTGGAGACTACAGACCCATTGTTCTCTGTAATTTATTCTATAAATTGATAGCAAAGGGGATTGCAAATAGAGTCAACCCTATTCTCACGAGGACGTTGTCGAGCGAACAACTTGATTTTTTAAAGGGTAGGCAGATATTGAAAGCCATTGGAACAGCGCAAGAATGTCTACATAGTATAAAAGTTAAAAAGTTAAAAGCTCTAATTTTAAAGTTGGACTTAAAAAAATTTTATGACTGTGTAAACTGTGACTTTTTACGCTTAATTCTTGTCCAAAGTGGCTTTAGCCTATCTTCTACAAACTGGATTATGAGTTGTGTGGTCAACTCCTCCTTTGTTGTTCTGATAAATGGTGGGACATCCCCTTTTTTTCAGAGTGAAGGTGGTTTAAGACAAGGCCTCCCACTATCACCACTGTTGTTCATCTTAGTCATGGAAAGTATTAGCCTGATGTTGAAGAAAGGTCAATTAGAGAGAAGTTTGATGGGGGTGAAGGTATCGAGGGTTATAAAAATTCTTCATCTTATATTTGTCGATGACATCCTTATCATGACAAAGGATTCTCTTGAGGAGTGGATGGTGATTAAATTCCTACTGGATCTATTATGTTGTGCCTCGAGGCTAAAAGTAAATTTAAACAAGTCAACTTTCCACCACTCGGGAATACAAGGGGAAACAATGAAAAAGCTTAAGGAAGCTTTTACTTTCAACTTTGTGGAGTTGTCTGAAGGTTTTAGATACCTGGGGTACTTCATAAAAGAGGAGAAATCAACTTTTGAGGAGTGGAAATGGCTAATTGCCAAATTTGAAAATAGGACAAAACACTGGTGCAACCGCTGGTTATCACTCGGGGGTCGTTGCATTCTTGTAAAGATGGTCTTGGAATCCCAATTAGTTTAGTGGATGGCCTTAGCGGCGGTCCCAACTTCTATGCTCTCAAATTTTCGACAATTGATTTTCGATTTCCTCTGGTTGGGTGGTGGTATTACACAATGTTTTCACCTCTGCAACTCGGAGTTGCTCGCTAAGACAAAGTCCTTAGGAGGTTGGGGCCTTAGGAATATATTCCATTTTAACCATTCTTTGGCTGCAAATTCCCTATGGCGTGTTCTGATGAAAGAAGGGATTTGGCACCAAGTGATCAAAGACTTCCCTATAATTCAACTGCAACTTGGCTCCGATCGGCCATGGTTTTTCAACTTCCGACTTCGCAGATTTGGAAAAACCTGTTGAAATCACTTCCTCTCATCATTCACTGGCTAAGCTGGAATCCTGGTAATGGGCATTCAGTGTTAACTGGACTAGACAAGATATTGGGCATCAACGATTCATTACTCTCCCAATATCTCCTGGTGGCCGTAAGGAATAAAATTATTTGTTATCTTTTTCAAGCCAAGGCCCTGTCTTCCTTGGGGTTTATAACCGACCAATGGAAAAGAAGCATAGATTTGGTACTATCAGGGTCCATAGCATCTGAATGGAATTCCTATTATAAGGTCCTTATTGATTCGGGTATCCACCTCTAGCCTAGAGATGACATTTTAATTTGGACCGACGGAGACCATTCGAGTATTCTCTTTGTTAAAAATGTTTATAATGCACTGGAGAAAAAATTGTGGCCACAACAGATTGCGGGGTGGAGGAGGCATTTGTGGACTTGGGATCTAGCCTATAAAATCAAATTGTTTAATTGGCTTGTTGTGGAAAATAAAATTTTAACTTGGGAAATTCTTCAGAAAAGAGGCTAGGAAGGCCCGAGTATATACCCATTATGTTTTCAGGGACTCTGAGACGACTATTCACTTGTTTGTAAATTGCCCTTTCACTCTCCACCTGTGGCAGATTTTACATACAAATTATTGCCTAAGTACACCTTGGGGTGGCAACTCATTAACAAATTGCTTCGACACTTGGTTGTAAAAGGAGAAGGTGTATATTACTATTCCCTCGTTGGCTTGTTGGTTCATTTGGATGGAAAGAAATAAGTGTTTATTTGAATCATGCATTTCCTCCATTGAGGGGGTTGTCATAAAAATTAGAGGGATGTTGGAAATATCTTTTGCTCAGCGTCCTCGGAAAGGAAAGAGCACCAAAATTAAAAAGAACACATGGTATTACCTTGGCTTTTGTTTGTTGGTTTGATGGTGCATCGCAAGCAAATGGTCTTTTGAGTGGGGTTGGGGGAGTTCTAAATCTATCAGGAAATATTATTTACAGGTGGAATCTCAACTATGGGCCAGACATAAACACTAGGGCTGAACTTCTTGAAGTGTGGGCTTCCTTAATCTTGGCAACTCGGTTGGGCATTGATCATCTCCAAGTCTTCGGGGACTCAGAAATTGTGATAGATTCGCTGAATTCGAGGGGAAATTTGGAAGTCACTTCACTTGTGGGTTGGATGGATAGGATCTTGGAACTTACAAAAACTTTCAACACTATCAGATATGATCATATCTACAGGGAAGAAAATGGGGAAGCGGATGCTTTATCAAAAAAATCTCTTCAGGTGCTAGAAGGGAGGATCCACTACAACAAATGGAAAGATGGTCACGAGGGTCCCTCTCTTTTCTTGCACCTCTATCTGTGATTGGTTTCCACATGCTTTTTGGTGATTGTGACATTTAGTTGGGCTTGGTAATCCACTATACTTCAGAGTTAAAAGTTTCTAATATGCTATGTTTTTGGAGGTGTTTTTAGATGAGGTTTGGCAATATATAAAATCACTTGAGGGTCTATTTTGAAAGACCTTTTTGAGGTGGCTTGGAAATGGATGTATTTTTATCAGCGTTGTACTTTTTATGAGAACAACATATATATTAATATATTGAGAAATTTTCTGCTGGAAAAAAGTGATCACAAAACGGTTTGGTTAATCAGAGTTGTGATTGGGTACACAGATGCTTTTACATTAGTCCCCATAATTGTATGGTAAAGTTTTTGGATAGTGTTTGTAGGAAAGTCTTTTAAGGTTTCAAATTCACTAGGTTATGAATTTAACTCTTTTAATGAATCCTAAGGTTAAGTGTTTATAACCATGATAATCTATTTCTAAGGTAATGATTAAGTCAGACACCAAATTGGTGTATGAGATCCTTTTGTTTGTGGGACAATGGACTTCTTCCACAGAACGATTTGACCTCTAAAGTCTACGAAGGTATACATACATTTTACATATTTTAAACATCATTAATAATATGAAAACAAAAATCTAAATTAATATGAGTCTTTTGTAATCAATCACTAATTATCCATAATTTAATGGTAAGATGGTTACTTATTTTGAAAGGACAAATAAATGTAAGTTAATGTCATTTAAAGAACCCTTCTTTAATTAGAAGAATCTCAAAGTATTTATAAGTACGTCATTAACTTAATTAATCAGAAGGTCCATATCCTTTATTTTTGTGTAGAGAACATAATGACATGTTAGTTTTGAATCTTGCTTAAAACATGGTCAAATGAGGAGTCATATTTTTTTTACACATGAGCTAATATTTCTTCATCTTGAAGTTCCTTAGGGAGATGGCCTTACCACATGGAGGGTGTGTGCAGGGATGGAATTTGACGGGCAAATTGCCCGTCAAATACGGTAACAAATTTCGACAAACCATCAATCTTCTTCCTTTGACACGTCAAAACGGGCATAACAGTTGTGGAAACCGTCAAATTTGACGGGCTGGTTGGATTTGAAATTCCAACCTTAGGTGTGTGCATGATCTTTATGAAGCCATGTTGCCTTAGCTTTAGTTCATATACAAAATATTTGTCAAATATTTCAATATTAGATTTCCTAGTTTTTTTTTAGTTTTTTGGAATATTGGAACTATTAGACTTTACAGGCCATTAGTAATACTTTTGATAAAGTTATCACCCTACCTCTAGACACTAAGCTTCAAAATATTTCAAATAGTTATATTTATGTTTATTCAGACATATACCTTTTGTCTCAATTGTTTTGGGAAAACAAAATTAAAAATTGTCATAATTTTATGGACTATGAAGACATTGTTTTCCATTGCAAACTCTATTTTGACCATGCACATGTGGCAATGTCATGTCAAAAGACCAATGCTCCATAGAGTACTTCTTGGGTCAATTAATTGTTGTAATAAAAACCTCTTTTACTTGTCAACCAAGTTCATAGACTGATGAGTTGTAAACACAATATGCACGGGTAAAGGATCGAAGTTTAAACTACTCTAATTGTTCTATCTTCTCAAGAGACGAGAAAACCATGCTTCAAACCAATCATTCATTAAAATACCACAAAGAAAACCTTAAATTCGTCCACATAATGAATATCAAATATGAGCAGAAATGGAATAACTTATATGTCATGCATAAATCTCTTATCTATGCATGATCATGTGTTCTCTGGTTTGTTCTCATCTTAGTTCCCAGTCTATAGGTATCAAGGGTTTAGACACTAAAAATATTAAAGTGATGATAGAAAACTTAAAGGCCTATACTAGTAACTAGTTATTTTCATCATATCTCCTTCTAGGATCCAAGATACAATCTTTCACTTTAAGAAACTAAGTGTCCATGCTCTATTTATGATGTTAGATTTGATAATAAAAATCCAAATCACTTGTCAAAACTAATGAAATAGGATGTTAACTATAGTCATAAATTTTACTCCAACTAATTTCGTTAATCAGTCAGTTGTAAGGATGGTGAGTCCCCATTCAATGCCATTGATCTTATATTGAATCTATTAGTCTAGAGATGAAACTCATAAACAATGAATATAATGCTTAACCCACAATCAATACACTTAATGCAATGAACATGTGATGTTATTGCACTTGGTACAAATGATTTGTTTACACAGAGGTGTGACTCAATTTTCACGCACTCTTTAGTATTAATTGTGTGATAGGAATAATAACATGAATTATTGAAAGGAAAGAAACAATCCTTCAAGATTGATTCTCACAAGGAGGCTTAAGACATATCGAGATTGGATGTCTTTCTATAAGTGATTGAATTGACCTTTTATCGAACTATGTGATTTCATTGAAAAAAAGATTGTGAAACTTGCATTAACTAAAAAACTCAACAATAATTTCAACTAGATAGAAAACCACTCAAAAATAAATCCTTGCCCCTTGAGAATATGCAATTGTCACTATTGGTTATATTTGGAGGTCACACAACTACAAACCATGTCACTCATCAATAAAAATCCTAAAAATTTTCTTAGGTGAAAAATCCTACAGACAACTTTGCAAGTTATGTTTTAATGCTACAAGAACTTAGATCAAACAACCAAACTAAGAGAACACAGGGATGTTATGCATCTCAATAGTATTGCACTTGTTCATTAAGTATCTTGTCCTTGTATAAATATTGCTCTCATTAGAGTTTTGCGCATGATGTTCAATATGCGTGTTTGGTCACTACAAGAAGTTAAAATAATTATTTATTTCAGATTCGGCCTTACAACAAAAAATCCCTAAATGCACTCATTCCTATTCAAGTATCCATATGTCGTAGTAATGATTCGTTAAACTTTGACGAGTTGGATGATTGTGACAACCCAGATTTATTTGTGTTGCATTCACCAAAATAAACTCAACAATATAAAGCATCAAATCAACTTATAGATTTAGTATTCATCCATTGAGAAACATGACAGAGTTAATGTATTAACAATAAAAAAAACCCTGGATGTAGTGTAGGATTAATTATGCAATCCAAGTTAAAGGGATTTGTCACCCAGAACAAGACTTGGTGTCTAAAGATTACCAAACATTCATTCGAATAAAAATACCTAATCCTTTAAATGTAGACACACAAACTGCTATTTTGATTCTTGAATCAATACCTACTATAGAAAAAGAAATAAATACAAAGAACTAAGCTAAGATAGAGATACAACTTAGCTCTGCATCTGGGGAATTGATGGGCCCTTGCCAACCCTGGTAGCAATTTGTAGAATTTCACAAACTCACGAACATAGAGATACCATAAACCAGAACTCTAGATTTTATTAAGAATAGATTATCCTAAAAAATTACAATGCTTGCATTACAATCACATATACAAAAGTCTGGTAATGTCAAACAACAACAACACTTGTCTATTCCTTTGATCACAGAGTTACAAAAACATCAGTCAAACCTGATTTACAGAGAGGAAACGTTTTTATAGAAAATGCCTAAGCTAAGGATGAAGTTGACCTCCTCTGCTCTTGTGGAACAGGAAGGCAATAATAGTTACATAAAACCATCAAATCAAACTAGCTTCGATTCTTTCCAGCCATTCTTACAAACCCGGTAAGGATTAGATCAAGGTTTTATCTCGTTGTTATTTGTATGAAGTTGGATGCATACAAACAACAACCAAAATAGCGTGAATCTCAAACCCACGAACAACCTGGATACTGGAGCATTCTCCTGCTTGTTGACTTGGAACTCCACATTGGCAGGGAACGATCTAGGCACAAAACAACAGATTACGATCCATGTTGGCACTTCGTTGTCCAATATCTATGTGATCAATATCCATTTAGGTGCGGACATATATTTGAACCTTAAAACTCATGTACTGGAACTACTATTGTATGGGAACAACACCAACATTCCTCATTAGTAAAAAATTGCTTGAAAACTCCTAGTTATTCATCAAGAACTTGGGAATACTGGTCAAATAAACAACTATACCTCAAAATACTTGTTATGGGGGTTTTGATATTGAAATAATGTGAATTGATGACATTGGGGCTAAGTTTAGGTACAAAAATAAAGTATAAGTGGAAAAAGGAGTGTCTGGATGGTGGAAAAATAGGGGTTCAACATCTCCCCCACATCAATTTAGATGCATGTCCTCAGGCACAAAAAGGCTCTACAAAACCAATTAAGACAAAATTGAAGTCTTCTCCTACAACTGCTAGCGAAGCCCAATTGCATTGATCAAGATGGTGAGTCCTCATGTTGATCTGGATATCCTCTCATTTCTTCTTTTATGTGATGGCTACATAGGATCCAACATATTATGCATTTTCCTATTTGTTTTCATGTTATCTGATTTCAGCTTCTTAATTTCTTCTTGGAATTCCTGACTCTATATCTTTAGTTGCTCATTCTCTTTTTCTATATATTTTTGTAATACTTTCAAATTTGTTACCTCTTGATTTTTTGGTTCTTCCTTTTCAATTCATGCGAATTGGTGACTTAGAAATTGAGTCAACTAATGAGATATTGAGTTCACCATGTTCACCATATCCACTATCAGAAGGTTTGGAAGAAACCTTACTTGCAATTATTGAAGTATCATGATTGTATTTCTTTATAGGTCGAAGAACATCTCCCATTTCCTTTTCATCATTCTTTTCTCCATCTAGACATATTGAGAATTGCTTTTGCCTTGCTGATGATACTCTGTGTCCACTTTTTTGTTGTTATTTGGTTCAGATGGATTTCTCATAGGGGTTTGATCCTTTGTTTTCTTTTTCTTTACAACTTTGAAAACTTCTCCAATTAGTCGGGTATCCTCTTCATCAATTTCCAACGAAATTGGTTGTTATTTTATTGCAGACTGTGGATGAGTAGGAATTTCTTTATCCTTTTCTATGTCTTTCTGCCTTGCCATGTTCCTAGTGATTCAACGTGTGGGAGGTAGTTCACGTGAATATTTCTTCTCTGGAATTCTTCCCACAAATTCACTTTTTCAGGACCTTCTTTGAATAGAGATGAAGCCCTTGGCTCCAGGGGAGTCAAGGTCTTCATCATAATCATTTTTAATGTTTTTAGTTCCTTGTTCCTCTTTATTATCCATCACCACTTCTTTTGATGGCCCACCAAACTTATTTTGAGCAATAAAATTACCCCACTAAGACTCATTTTTCTTACCCAACTCTACAACGATTAACATTTTGACTAAGCCGTTATGGTACAATATTTTGTAAGGGTTTTTGGTGTTACTTCGCACAAGGCTTGACATTTTAATTAAACTACTCCACAAATAATGCGGAAAATTTATTTGTTTTCCAAGTTCAAAATGTAATAACAACCTAATACGGTGTTGTAAAGTATGGGCATACCTTCCTTCATACTTTAGGAATCTTTGCATAAATTCTAGCAATGCCACCCAATCATCCTTGATCCAATTATGTGGCACGCCCTTCACCCAGTTTGCATTATGAAATTCTAGCTTCAAAAATTTGTTACGGGTGGCAACACCCATGTGTAGTTTCTTAAAACACCACTCTCATTTCCTTGGAATCCCTGTAGCATAACCTAGGGTTTCTTCTGATACCTCCATATCTATATTACCCATGAAGGCTACCTTCCCATAGAATCCTTGAGTGAAGTACAGAATTACCTCGTCACTATAACCCCATAATTTTGTAAAGAAATGGTACCACCCTGTTGCCTTGAAGGGTTTATGACTCACATGATACTCTGGAACAATCTCTAGGGCCCACTTAGATGTCGGTTCATGGTGGTCCACCACCATTGTTAACACAATTAGATACACAAAGGTTTCAATTCCAGTTCCGAGGACAATAGAAAATAGGTCAGGTTACATGCAACATTTTGAATATGCAGAGGTGTGGAGAGCTTGAATGCTACTGTTGGAGAATCGATATTGTTAGGAGGAAATATTGTCGTTTAATTCCATTGTAGTATTTGCCCAACTATTTAATTTTTCAATCCGAGGTTCGTAGGCTTACGAAGCACACACACTATATATGCAGGACTAAAGTAGAAATAATCTAATCTAAATTGCTAAAATTAAATTAATCTAGGAAAGCATTGAAAGACTAACTAGGAAAACAATAAATTAATCTAGGAAAACAATACAACATGTGAAGAGTTGAATGAAAAAAGACATATGTGAGCTCACACAATAATGCTATCTCAAATTACGTTACAAGAATCAAATGAAAAATCATGAAAGCATGACAAATGAAAGAATACAAATCAAAGCTAAGAATCCCCTTCTAAGACTTCAAGCTAATCTAAGTCTAATCTCTCATCTCTAACTCCCCGAAATGAAGAGAGAACACTCTCTTTTATACATGAGAGTCTTGAAGATAATATAAGAGTCTCATAATTACAGATCCACTATTCTCTCAACCACTTTCCTATTATTACAAGATATGATCCCTTTAAATCCTCCACACAACTCTCACAAATCTTGGATAAGCTATGCCATCAAAATCTTCATGATCTTGTCCTTTGAATATGCTTGAATGATTGTCTCAAATATTCTTCAAATCTTCAAAGCTTGAAGATGAAATTCGAATTTGAGGCTAGGTGGTAATATTTGACTTTGTTGAAATCTTCAAATATACTTGTACACATCATAAAACTCATCTAACCTTGAGATATAATGAAAATATGTTAATTTCTAATATTTAATCACAAATTCACTTATAATACTAAAATGAATAAAGTGGAAAATAATAATGTGAAACCCAAATGTATTTATGAAAATGGTATAATAAAAGGTTAGTGGGACGATGGAATGTAATGAATAATGAAGGAAAAGGTGGATGAAAATACGACATTTATGAGGCCCAACATCCCCTCCAACTGAACTTGTTGCATGTCCTCATGCAACCATGCATGGGTCTTCTTAATAACTTTTGGCATTTAAACTATGGATTTGATTGATGATGTCTTTTTAATAAGGAATATTTCCAAGATGTAAAATACAGGAGTAGCAACATGTATAACAACATGTAATACATGTATAACAACATGTAATACATGTGTAACAACATGTGAAATATGTGTAACAACATGTGGAATTTTCTTATGGTTGGTTCTTGTGTGACAACCATGAATACAAAAAAATGTTGGTTCTTGTGTTAACAACATTCATTTCACTTATTGATTTTCTTGCTGCAATAATTTAGCCATGCACTCACTGGAAATAATAAGCTATCAATGTGCATAAGAGAACATCACTGAGTATAAGAAAGCCTTTTCTCTATCTTTTATGAATCATGCCAATATGTATATCAATGCATATGAAGCAAAGTGCAACAGGGGATCGTTGGAAAAGAAAATTTGGTAAACAATAAATGAGATGAAAAATGGAGTGATAATAGTGGAAAAAATGGAATACTGGTAGTGAATATATTGCCCCCCCCCTCCCCCAACTGAATTGGTTGCATGCCCTCATGCAACTTAGTGTAGGTTATGGAAGGAAAGAGAGCATGGAGAGAAAATTTTCCAAAATATTCAAGTGAACATATAAGGAATTGTGTGATTAAAGCTTAGAAAACAACATACCTCCACTCACCCAAAAAGTAGATGAACTATGGAATAAAAATGTAGTTGTTGCGGTTGTTGGATCAGGAAAACGTGACTGTTGTTGTAGTTGCAACTGTTGGAGAAAATAATATGTGACTGTGACTGTTGAATATGGAAGGTGTCACTGTTGCAAGATCATGGAAATGTAAGTGCGGTTGTAGTTGCACTACTGTACTGTAACTGTTGTAACTGCAACTGCTGAATCCGAGAATATGAAGTGGAGGGATCTAAACTGCTGCTGATGAATCATGGAAAAGAGGAAGTATGCAAGTGGACGATAGTACTCTCATATTGTTGAAGTCATGTTGTTGTTACTGCTGGAGCAAAGAATATGTGGCTGTGACTGTTGAAGATGGAAGGTGTCACTGCTGCAAGATCATGAAAATGTAACTGCGACTATAGTTGCATTGTTGTAACTGCAACTACTATAACTATTGAATCCGAGAATGTGAAGTGGAGGGATCTGAACTGTTGCTGATGAATCATGGAAAAGACGAAGTATGAAAGTGGACGACAATACTATCATATAGCTGAAGTCATGCTGTTGTTACTACTGAGGGAGCCAAAAAAAAGTATATAGTCTTCACTTGCTACAAACCTGATGGTACAATTCTAATCATGCGAAAGGATGTGTCGATGTTGAGCAAGAAGAGAAATCATTGGATTACCGACCATTGATGAATGTCATTAACTAATGCGAGGCAACTCACCATTGATGTCAATGAGTGCCAAGGTACCTGAGTACATCTTGCGAAGTGCGAATAGATGGGTTGATGTAGAGCCACTTGCAAGATCTAATGATCAAGGGACATTGATGTATTCCCATGATTCTCAGCGAGAGAAATTTACATTAAGGCATGCAAGCCTCGAGGTACTCAAAAGAAACTCTAGTCTATATCCCATATAAGGTGTCAAGGTCGATGGGGCAAGACTGTTGAAAAGTGGGCCTTAAGGAATCCCACATCAGGCAACATGAGTTTGTAAAAAATATTGGTAGGACTATAGATGTAAAGATCGTAGTAGAAATAGGGTTTATGATAAGGAAATCAAGGCAATGTAATCATGGAAAAGGGAGTTTTTTTTATTCAGAAGGAAAACTGGAAAGGCAAAAATGAACCGAAAAAGATAAAGGAAATGATGTATGCAACTTAGAAAGATAGGGATGTGCGAAGTGATGATGGATAAGGCAATGGGAGATGGATTCAACACAGGGATGATCAATGCATGTTTGAAGGAAAAATCGGGGTAAGCATATCATGACGCAAAATGGTTTATGAATAGGTGTACTAACAACATGTTACAAATACAGGAGTAACAACATGTAAAATACATGTGTAAAAACATGTAATACATCTGTAAGAGCATGTAAAATACATGTGTAACAAAAAACTTCATGAAATGTATAATGAAGATCGACTCCTTCAAACTGTTAACAAACATGTTTTTCTAAAAAATGTTGTGATTCTTGAAGATCACTACG
>ML791017.1:0-13645 GCA_009831015.1 Picea engelmannii | reverse complement strand
GATGATTCCAAAAGAGTCTTGATAATCAAGTCTCTAAGTGATTCCTCTTGACGTCGTGGGCAATTATGGAATGAGAAACATTATAATTTGGTATCATAATAATCCTGTTGGTTTATGGAGGGTTTAGTGGACACCGATTATTGATTCGCAAGGTTTTGTGGTGAATACATGTGTTCACATATAGAGAAGGTTGCATGGTTTATGCATATGAAGCAAACCACCATCGATAAGAAACAAGCCATGGTTTAAGTCATATGAATCGAGCCAACTGATATGTTGAATGATGAATGGATAATATGCCATGTGGGGTTGAGTGGAATGTAAATGGTAGAGGGATATGGCTATAAGGTGTGGGGTGTGGTACATAAGTATAGATGTGAGGATATGGAGACATAATATATGAGAATAGGATGTAGCATATAGAATATGGGTTCAGAATATAATACTACAACATATGGGCGTATGATATGAAAATGTAGTTAATGAATTAAATCAAGGTGGTATAAACATAGAGTAGAAAAGTAGGAATAGGATTAACAAGTATTTGAGAGTTGCTTAATAATATCCTTCATTCTCAATAAACCAATCAAAGTTTAAAATAATTTCACCTCAGAATGTTAATCACTCATACTTACAAATACATGTGCATTATTTGAGTTGATGTAGTGAGGCTATGGAGTTGAGGAGATCATTATAAAATTCAAACTCTAGAACTTTGCTATTGAATCTGATGTTGATGTGCTTTGAGATGAAAAGGAGAGACCTGCTACTATCAAAAGTTTCTCAATCAAAGTTGAGAATGCAACTGCAGGTATTACAATACCTACTATGGGATTCCTTAACCAGAATAGCTCAAAATTATGAAAATCCACTGGTGTGGGCACATGAACATTGGAAATGATGCCCCGAATAGATTTTTGTAGCATGTTGTTCGAATAATCCTATTGTTCAACATTCAACCTTCATACATGCTCAATATTTTGAAAATTCTTTGAGCTTATTGGTTGTAAAAAGAAAAATGTTGATACTTAAAACTAGAAACCAAAAAGAAATAAAGGAGTGTTGGTGATACATCTGCTACTACAAATATATATGGTGATGGGATAAGAAGAAAATAATCGCAACAGAAACATTGAAACAATGAGGTGGGGGAAAACAATATGAATTATGCCTCAAGCGCTATAACGAAGAAGAGATCTAATCCCTTAGAAGGAGACCTAATAAAGGAAGAGATAACCCCTCATTTTGAGGCATTTGTTTGATCCAACTACCTTGCATCCTATTCCTCTTTTATTCACACATTGAAAACAATTGTTAGATCCACAAAACAAATGATCTTCACCGAAACCCAAACTTGGTACAGTTCTATCTATGTGAATAAATTTGTCAAAGTCGAACATAGAGATAATTTATTGGATTACTAGCCAATGATGAAAGTCATTAACCAATGCGAGACTACTCAACCTTGATGATGATGAGAGTCAAGGTGCCCCTAGTACATCTCATTGGCCACGAATAAATGAGTTGACGTCAAGTGTCCTACAAGATCTGTAAAACATGAGGAATTAATGAATCCCCACTGTCATTAGCAAGAGAACTTGCCATTGATGTATGCAAGCCTCTAGGTACCACATAAATCTCTGAATTTGATCCCCCAAATGATGTGCTTGTCGATATTTTATGTAATTTCAGAAGTTATTCCTAAGTGTAATTATGAAAGGGTTTATTGACAAGTCATGTCTTTTAGATATTTTAGAGTATAAATAGAGGTTATATCAAGTCATTTTGACCGCTCATTGAATATAAGTACAAGAGAGTAGTACACACTTATCTAGGAGGCTATTCTTGGTTCATGTCTGGGTCTCTTTGGTCTTGATTTTGTGAAAGAGAATTGTATGACATTGTACATGTTGGAGGAATCTACACTGAGGAAATTTTGCATGGTTTTCTCCCCCTTGAGGGTTTCCATGAGAATATATCTTGTTGTTCTGTGGATATCTATCTTTCAGTTGTGATCCTTTTGCATATTAAATTACACACACACACACACACACACACAATATCATCTCTCTTGAAAAGTCAACATGGTATCAGAGCGGGACCAGGATTAACTCCCTCATAGGAGGGTCCACGAAAATAAGATAGATAGATTGAATTTTGTGAGAATACTTGTGTTAGAGATAATCACTAGGTAAAAATCAAATGATTTTCCTTGAATGGATACATGGTCATTTTGTGGAGGAGGGCGTCGATTATGCAAAGTACAACTGGGCATGGGCCCAACAAAATGGTAAACATCTTTGAGTGGAATAGACCAAAAATAGGCCAGTGCCAAATTTGAAGATGATAACAATAAGATTTGCATAGGCCTGCCGTAGAGAAATGTTTGAATTCAATGAGCTCAAATTGAGGGAGATTGTGAGCGTGCACATGATAATGCTTACATGATAAACTAAATGGGTTACATACTTTTGAGCAACTAATTTACAGAGAGTTATCACATGGATACAAGAACCGTTGGATTTACAAGAAAATTCTGAAGACTTGTCCAAGGAAAAGGGGCATGAATTTTACCTCCAACTACTCAATGTTCTTCATGAGAGATGTCACAGCTATACATCTACTCGCAAGATCCTTGCAGTGAGTTATCAAACTCTCCTAGGGTTTCTCACTATTCATTGTGAGAGAAATTTGTTCATCTCCATGCTACTTGGAAATATTGTAAACCCTATGATATGGACCTGATCATGACTGTCTTCCTGTGTAGTGGGGTTTATACTTCATCATGACAGTCATGTGCACCATCAATGATCATTAGGAGAGGTGGCGTTCTCATAATAGGAACTTATGAATTTAATGCCAAGTGGAGTAGGGATGGTGTTGAAGAGGTGAAGTAGTATGACTCCATTATCTTTGTAATCAGTATCAAAAGCGTAAAGTTTTAATCTGCATGCACTCCTATGAGCCTAGGAGCCAAGGATGTAATTCATGATTTTCATTTCCATTCAATTACCTTAGAAACAATAAGAAGTGTTGGTGGAAGTATATAAATTACAATAGATGAGGGATGGTGACTCTCTGTGAGAAAGTTCCTTGATTTTGAATGAGATATGGAAAAATCAACATGTGCAAACAAAGGAATAGAAAGGTTGTAGTGGATTTGAAGTCCCCATACTACCAAATCACAATATGTTGGTTAACATACATATCCTCCATCAGAAGCTTGTGAAGCATGGGGACCGATTGATAATGGTAATAATAATAATAATAATAAACTTGTGCCTCATACTACAATAACAATGGTTTTTTGCTTGCTTATATGATGTTTTAGGCCTCATCGATGATTAGTACAATGGTGTTGGTTTGTTTTGGTGCTATTATGAAGATTCTCATAGTGCTCTGGTGTAATGTGTGGAACATAATGCTATCATTACCTACAAGTTGAATATTTGTTCACTGATGAAGACCGATTTCTTCGTGGGCATGGAAGCTTGGGGAAAGGTGTCATTACTCACTGCTTTTGAGGCAGTCTCTATTCTAATCACGTGTTGTTGTGAAATCCACCACTAGTTCTTGCATGAAGTATTGACCTGCAACTGTTTCCTAGTGTGGGGAAAAGGTTAAATCATTGATCATGGTCATCATAAAGAGAAGGCGCTTGCAGAAAGACCTTGTGGATGATAGTTGTTGTTACTTGAGATAAATAATGGATCTAATTCTTGTGTGGATCTGTTTGAACCCATTAGTAAGTGGAAAACACTTGAAGGTGTATTAAATACCCTACATGGTGAGTTGGTAAAAGATTAATAATTAAAACATTGAATGACGATGTGGAAACTCATGGGATCGGATCGATTAGGTGGTCATGGGCGGGACAAAATGGGATTTGAAATTTCCAATCTATTTAATTTTGGATGTGACTATATGCACCATGTGGTGCTGGTAGTGATGAAAATGAGCGATGGCATTGTTTCAAAATATCCAAGTAATGGAATTACCATGAGGAATAGAAAGAAGATGGCATTGCTTCAAATCCTCCAACGCAGATGATGACATTGTATATTGATAAAATGCTAGTGGGTTTATGAGCATGAGAATGTTGTGGGAGGAATTTGTATAATGTGAAATTAGAAATACTTTGATGAAAATATGGTGTGAATAAATATGATAGAGAGGATTATGAGAGGCCTATACAAGAATATATTTTTGTGATTATTTTATACATGCAATGTAATCCTGTAGGGGCCATCTCGCCTTCTTGTATGTTGTGGGAAGCATTAACGTTGAATCATTTTGGTATGATAACCTAAAATATTTTGAAGGCCAGGGATAAATAGGAGTTGTGAAACTACCAGATTAATGCTTTGGGAGTCGAACCTTGTTCATGGTTGGCATTTTCATCTACTTGGAGCCAAGTCTTTGGAATAATTAGCGTCAATTATGATACAAATTGTTCGACGTTGTTAAGTATGTCACGATCACTTGAACCACTGGTGCATGTTTATGTCAAATGATGTTCATGAGAAATGCATATGGAAAAGTGTAAGATTGGAACGATTACCCTAGGAAAAATTCAAGAGAAGAACTATGGTTTCCATGTTTTGGATTACCTGCAATTTTCCATTGGAAGCAATGGCTAGAAAAGAGGTGATTGATTGAATACAAATCCATTGTATAGACAATTGGGAATGGAAAGAGAATAATATCGGATGGAAAGAACCCTGATTTGGGTGTCTAAGTTTGTGAATGTTCATTTGGAAATATGCAAGGGGAAACAATGGAAAAGAGGCAATGTTATTGTTGTGTAGAGAGGTATTTGTCAAATTTGTTGTTGCAATTATAGAAGACGTGAGGAACTAGTGATGCACATGGTGTTCTATAGTGAATACTCTTTTCATTAACATGTTGATTGGGTTATAACTATGTATGCTTGTTATTCATGATAGAATAATGGTTCATAGAGGAGGAAGTCAGTCAGGAGGGATGGGGTATGAATTTTTCCTCAGTCATAGAGGGACCAACTAGTGAGACATATTGGACAATAGGGTTTGTTTTCAATGACAAAGGGAGTTGGCCTTTGAGTTTGAAAAGAAGAATGTTAGTCTCATACATTATTGTTTGGGATTAGAAATATGACATATGAGATCTTCCTTAGTCAGAGAAAATATGTTGTGGAGATCCTGAAGAGGTTCAGGGTGTTGGATTGTAAATCGATGGCTACACCGATGGAATCAAATATGAAGTTGTTGGATGATATGACTTCATAGGTTGTGGATGCTACATTATACAGGAATATGATTGGATAATTCATGTATTTGATGAATACATGACCATATATATGTTTTATTGTGAACAACTTGAGTTAGTACATGGTTGACCCCATACAGGTTCACCTGATTGTAGTAAAACATGTGATGAGGTACCTTAAAGGTGTAGTGGATTATGGGATCAAGTATGTGGAAGATAGTGAGATCAGTATACTTGGATATTCAGATTCAAATTGGGCAGGTAGTGTTGCAAACCAAAAATGTACATTGGGATGTTGCTTCACTTTGGGATCCGATATGATTTCATGGATCAGTAAGAAAAAATCATGTGTAGCACTCAGTACGACTGAGGCAGAGTATATGGTATCATGTACAACAAGTTGCGAAGCAGTGTGGCTTCGAAAATTGTTGACTAGATTATTTGATATTGTGATTGAGGTGACTTTCATCTTATGCGACAACCAGAATTGTATAAAGTTGTTAGAGAACTCGATGTTTCATGATAGGTCGAAGCATATCGAAATAAGGTATCAATATATCAAGGATATGGTGCAGAAGGGAGTAGTGAGGCTCCAATATGTGGCTACCGATGAGTAGGTTGTGGATGTGCTGACAAAGATGTTGTCAAGAATGAAGTTCGAGTACTTTAGGGACAAGCTCAGTGTAGTCCCTCTTCAGAGGGAGCGATGGTTTTAGATGTTATCGCAGGGTAGTGGATGTCATGATGACATGTTTTAGCTATTGGAGAGCTACCCACCAATCCCGGATGCATGATGAAGAGATGAGGTACACATGTTATCGCAGGGTGATGGATGTCATGCATAAGATATATGTGTTTTCTACAGGAAACTGGATAGTCTCATGATGACATGTTGTATCTATTGGAAAGCTACCCACTGGTCCTGGATGCATTTTGTGAAGTCACTATGGATTTCCTTCGATGTATAGATTCATGTGTCTGACAGTCAATAGTCATGAGCTTGTGTGGATGGAGACAGTGTTAGAATCTGTGCCAGATAGAATAACTTCCTCATTAAGAGGGAGTGTTGAGATTTTATGTAATTTCAGAAGTTATTCCTAAGTGTAATTGTGAAAGGATTTATTGATAAGTCACGTATTTTAGATATTTTAGAGTATAAATAGAGGTTATATCGAGTCATTTTGATCACTCATTGAATATAAGTACAAGAGAGTAGTATGCAGTTATCTAGGAGGTTATTCTTGGTTCATGTTTAGGTCTCTTTGGTCTTGATTTCATGAAAGAACATTGTATGACATTGTACATGTTGGAGGAATCTATACTAGGGAAATTTTGTAGGGTTTTCTCCCCCTTCAGGGTTTCTCTGAGGATATATCTTGTTGGTCTATGGATATCTATCTTTCAATTGTGATCCTTTTTCATATATATATATATATATATATATATATATATATATATCATCTCTCTTGAAAAGTCAACAATATTGAAGTCTATGGAGGAAAAGTTGTCAGAAGGAGGGCCTTGATGGATGCCCCATCATTTGACATGAGAGTAAACATAATAATTTGAAGAACATGAAGTATAACCAATGAATGTATGCCAAATTTATTTTGGACCTACCCTCCAACAACCTGGTTTTCAAGCAATCCCATGTCTAGTTATGCCAACAAGCTAGTTTTCATAACTAGACTATTTATTTCTCTTTACAATTTTTACTTTTTACTTTAAAAAAAAATCTTTATTTTTGTTATATTTTTAATCTTTATTTTTGTATTTTTTTTTATATAAATATGTACAATATCAAAATAATCTTGAAATAAAACTCTAGCAGAAGTATAAGAGAGAGAAGGAGACTCCCTATTGACCATCTCCATCTCAGATTATTATAAAATGTCATGAACAAATGTTTCCTTGGATAGGGGCTTGTGCTACAATCTCATCCTATGTCTGTCTACCACAAAAGAAACCTACTCTTCATATATTATTTTGATCTTCATCAATCCATTGTCGAAGACAGTCTCCACTTCAAAGGGCCCCAACCATCATGTAGTGAGCTTGCCCCTAAAATTCTTGAATCTGGAATCGAAGAGGAGGGCCCAGTCACCACGATTCAAGTGGTTCCTTTTTATAAACTTGTCATGACACCTAGCTTGATTTTCTTGGATAAGGATAGTGTGTTGAATGGAATCTTGCCGTATTTCATCCAAATCATTCAACTAAACCACTCTTTATTGTTGGGACTTTGACAAATCTATGCCTAGTTGTGTTGTTGTCCTAAATGTTCAGAATTGGAACATGATGGGAAGGAGAAATTTCTTTCCATAGACCAATTTATAAGGCATGAACCCTTTGGTGGTTCACCATGCAGTTCTATAGGCCCAAAGTTCATTTGGAATTCTATCTGCCCAATCTTTGTGATGCATTTGTACTGTTTTAGTAAGAATAGCCTCCAACACTTTGTTTGTGGATTCAACTTACCCATTAGCCTGCAGATGATATGGAAAAGATTTTTGATGTTTGATATGTTACTGTTGGATGAGGGATTTCACCAAATTCGATGTGAATTGAGCTCCATGATCTTTTACAATCTCTCTTGGGACACCAAAATGGGTAAAAATATCTTCCTAAAGAAAATCGACGATAGATTTTTCACTAGTTTGATATAAATATTTTTCTTCTACCCATTTGGTTACATAATCTATACAAACTAAGATATACCTCTTTTTTCTTGACGCATAAGAGATTGTTCCTACGATGTATAAATCCCATATTTTGAAGGGATCCACCAATACCTATGGTTGGAGGGGCATTTCGTCAGCTTGTATGGGCCTCCCCATCCTTTGGCAATTGTCACAACTCCTTACATATATTTTATCGTCCTTGAAGAGTGTTGGCCAATAGTACCCCTGATGAAGTACTTTGTAGGTTATCCTCTTATCATAAAAGTGGCCCTCACATGGACCATCGTGGAAAGATTGAATTTTTTTGAAAACCTCATCTTCCCAAACACATATTCTAATAATAAGATCTGGTCCAATACAAAAGAGATCACCTCTGATCCATGAATAATTGGCACCGAGTTTGACAACTTGTTTCTTTTCTCGTGAGGAAAGGTGTTGTGACAATCTCCCTATTGCCAAATAGTTTTCTATATATGTGAACCATGGAGAGTTAGTAGAAATAGAAAATAGATGTTCATCATGAAAACTATCATCTATAGAATCATTTTCACTTCCATTTTGAATTTTGGAGAGGAAATAGACAACAATATTTTCCTTCCCAGGCCTATCTATTATAGTGATGTTAAAATCCTACAGTAATAAAAACCATCTAATGGTTATACCATTGTTGATTGGTTTATTCATTAAGAATTTAATGGCAAAGTGGTATGTGTGAATAAATACTTTGTAACCCATTATATAATGTTTGAATTTTTTTATGGCAAATACAACAACTTGGAATTCCTTTTCGGTAATTGTATAATTGAGATTGGTTGGTGATAGGTTTTTTCTTATGAAATATATAACATAGGATAGTTGATGTTATTTTTTCCCTAAAACAATTCTGAGGGTTGTGTCTAAAGCATTTATGCTAATATGAAAGGGCAGGGGCTAGTTCCCCCCCCTAAGTATTGGTGCCGTGAAAATCTTTTCTTTTAGGTCCTCGAAGGCATTTTGACATTGTGAGTCTCATAAAAAATCAATATTTTTAGTAGGGAATTTGAACATTGGTGCTACAATCTTCGTAAAATTTTCAATGAATCCCCTATAATAACCAACACGAACCACAAAAAATCTTACCTCTTTTTGTGATCATGATGCTAGAAGATCCATGATGACTTTGGTTTTAGTTGGGTCCACCTTGATAGCTACACTAGAGATATGATGGAAAATAACAATACCTTCTTTTGATAAAATCCTCCATTTTTCATTACTTAGAGCAACATAATTTTCTTGGCATCTAATTAAGACTTTTTCCAAATTATCAAGTGCTTCTTTAAAGGTATCACCATAAATAGAGAAGTCATCCATATAAATCTCCACACATTCATCAATCAAATTAGAGAAAATTCCTATACTACCCTTTGAAATGTGGTGAGGGCATTGCAAAAACCAAATGGAAAAAATTATAATCAAAGGTCCCCCATGGGAATGTGAATGTGGTATTTTCTTTTTCATCTGGTGCAATATGTATTTGCTTATGTTGGAGAAATTTATGTTTTTGGCACATTAGTTCAATGGGAGTTAACTGACTAGTTCTATTTTAGACTTTCCATTTTAGATCATCACTATTATGCTATTATGCATGCATGCATTATGATATTATGGAATGGTATGTCCTATATATGATTGTATTCCACTCATTCATTATATCATATTGATCATAATCTATGTATCAATCATCAACTCATTGGAGTAGTGTGAATATATTTTCTAATTCTTCCATATTGAATATCTATTTCTTTCTTGATAAGAATTGTTTTTACTTTCTTTAGCTAGATATCTTGTGTAGGTTTCGATGAAAAATTGACATGGTATCAGAGCTACGCTGCTTGGAGAAAGCCAGACAAGCCAAAGAATAAGGAAAATCGGAGTTTCGACGAGCAGAATCTGTGGTTGTACGTTTCAAAAGTGACTTCTCCCAAAATGTTAACTTTCTAAGGAAATGACTTGTGTAGGAAGTAAATAGACCCATTATGCAAGTGGGTTTTAGACTGTTTGGTGAAATTCTTCACCATTTGCTTAGAAAGTAATATAGAAGATCACCTCATGAAACTGATACAAATATGTGGTTGTACCTTTCTGCAGTGATTTCTATCAAAACATTAACATTTTGAAGAAACAACTCGTATGAGAAGTAAATAGACCCATTATGCAAGTGGTTTTCAACCGTTCAACAATATTCCTCACCGTTTGCTTAGAAAGTAAGTCGAAAGATCATCTCCTGGAAATTATATGAATTTTCAGTTAAAGTGCCCTTTCTGTAGTGATTTCTTAGTTTTTCACTTGCTGATTGAGAGTAAATTTTTAGGGTTTCTAAGAAACAGTGGGAGAGATAGATTGGACACCTATTATATAGTAAAAATTGGTGGTAATACTCACACCATACAATTATTTTGATTGGAAGCCCAAGGCAGAATTCCAACTCAAAAGGAAATGACTGTACAACTTGACAATGGGGACAAAAACATAACCTACATCGACAATTGAGAAGATGAGATAAGAGAACCAAAAGGATGAATCCACAAGAATTCTTATTGAATTTATTTCAACTGATCTATGGTTTCGTGTTGTTGCATGCAAGACTCCAAACGAGATTTGGACCACCTTGGAAAGTTTGTTTGGAAAGCAGGATGAGATGAGAGGTCATATGCTTGAGGTAGAGTTGAATACTTTGGATCCTAAAAGTTTTGATAATATACAAGATTTATTTACTAATTTCAACTCTTTGATATTGAGATTAGCATCTTATGGTATTGACAAGTCTAAACAAGTGGACCAACTTATTATAACAATCTTGGGCAAGCTAGGACCAAAATATGCTTTCTATGTTTCCACTTTCTGTTCAAGAAAGTATCTCATGGGAACATATTGGAAGATTCCTACCATGGATAAATTCATTGATTCTCTCACAAATGAGCAGGAAAAACTCATTCATATGGGCCTAATCAAGGATCCCAAAGCACATGCACTCACCATGCATGATGGAAAAGGATAATCCAAGTAGAATGGGAAGGAGAAACAAAACAAGAAGGAGGGATATTCCAAACCCTTTAACGATTCTTCAAGTTCCAAAGACTCTTTAGATTACAAGAAGAAGAAGAAGGGAAAGAAGTGCACTTACTACAATAAACCGAATAATGAAGAATCCACATGCATGAAGAAATAGATCAATCTTATGGCATAGTCACTTCAACATAACAACCTTGGAAACTTCATTCTAGAGGGAGTTAAGAAGCAAAAGGAAGAAGATCTTTCTCCTAAGAAAGGTAATCATCATGCTCTTGTTGCAATTAATTCCTCATCTCATTCATGGATTATATATTCTGGTGCATCTCATCACGTGGCAACGAAAGAGAAAGTTTTATCTTCTTTGAGTCCATGCTCAAGACCCCCTATTCTCATGGGGGATGATACTCCAGTAGCAGTAGCAGGAGAGGGGAGAGTGGAACTCCATAATGGAAGTTTTGAGAATTTTTTACATGTTCCAAATCCTTCTATGAATATGCTCTCAGTTTATCAGATCACTCAGAAAGGTAAAAAGGTTGAATTTACATTAGATTCAATTTTTGTACTTGACATGCATGGCAATTCCATCATTGCAATTGGTGAAGTGGATCACAATTCAAGGTTGCATAAATTCACTAAGTTTTCTAATGGTGACTCCTCCTTTCTACTTATACATAATGAGATTACTTTGCATGCACCTCTAGTGCAACATGAAGATACTCTTATGCTTCCATTATTTCCAGACATCATAGATGATTCCATATACTCAGATTTTGTACATGGAAATAAGCAGGTAGTACAACCAGTTAAGAAGCCAACACCGAAGCTTCAACAGATGCCCAAGAAGGAACAAACCACACTTCAGGCAGTAGAAAACCTTGTAGGGAATCCATTGGATTCGAGGAGGAGTCGATATTAGCATGAGGATCCTTCTCATGTACTTTTAGCTTATGAACCTGCGATGCCCATGCATTGCTATATGGTTCAATCTTATGATCTGCATCTTTACAATGAGGTTGTTGGAAATCCATTATGGAAAGAAGCCATGTAGAAGGAATATGACTAACTCCTAAAGAATCAAACTTGGGATCTGGTTCCACTTACACCAAAAACTAATATTTTCAGGTGCATATGGGTCCACAGGATCAAGAGGTACAAGGCTAGATAGGTCACCAAAGGAATTTGTCATATCTGTAAATATTTCTACATATTCATGAAGACTTTTAGTGAGCAAAAGTTTCATACTTTGCGGGATCGTCTTGGAGTGAAGAAAACAATTTCCCAACAACTTCCTTTTCTTCTTATGACACATTGTCTTTTGAGGGGGGGTTTTGTTCCCATGTGGTTTTCCCTCTTTCCTCATTTTTATTCAATGTTTACTACTTTCATTGTACATGAGTACCTAATATGGCCTAGTATCTGAGACTCATTTTTTACTCCATAATGATGTTCATGGGGGGGTGTTGGAGAAATTTCTATTTTTGGCACACTAATTCAATGGGAGTTAACTAACTAGTTATGTTTTAGACTTTCTATTTTAGATCATCACTATTATGCTATTATGTATGCATGCATTTTGCTATTATGGAATGTTATTTCCTATATATGAGTGTATTCCACTCATTCATTGTATCATATTGATCGTCATCTATGTATTAATCATTAGCTCATTAGAGTAGTGTGGATATATTTTCTCATTCTTCCATATTGAATCTCTCTTCCTTTCTTGATAATATTTGTTTGTACTTTCTTTAGCTAGATCTCGTGTGCAGGTTTCGATGAAACATTGACATCTTATACCCTCTAAAACCATCTAGGAATGAAAAGTACTATTTTCCTGACAAGGTATCCAATACCTAATCGATAGATGGAAATGGGAAATAATCTCTCAAGCCGACTTTATTGATCTCCCTAAAATCAACACATATTATGCATTTACCTTTTTTCTTAGGCATGATCACAAGTCGTGAAACCCACTTACTGTTGGAGATGGAGTATATAAAGTTAGCATTCAATAGTTTTTGAAGTTCTTTCTTCACAATATATTTTATAGTGTGGTTCATGCGACGTTGAGGCTATCGAACGGGTCTAGAATTATCCTGAGAATATATATGATGTATACAAGTTTCAGGGGGAGTTCCACGCATGTTGATGTAATCCCATGTGAATGCACTAGATTGTTCTTGTAGCACCCGAATTACTTGTTCTTTTTTATCTTGGTTGAGTTGAGAGTTAATGTTTAAAAATTTACCTGGTCTTATCTCAACCATAACACTATAAGGGTCAGAACTTCCTTTGATGGATGATATAAGAAAGGATGTGGTACCTTTTAGATTAAAATTTTGTTGAAAATATCTCTGGAAAATATGATTATATGTATGAGATATTTCAGGAAATTGAGTGCAATCTGCATCAGAGATAAATAAATTCAGAAAACCATCCTCTTTATATCCCTTTAATCCTATAGATTGTTCAATAGTTAAAAGGGGATGTATAGTCTCTTCACTTTCATAAGGATCTCATACCCATGGGTATTTTTCTACTAGAGGCTCGGTTGGTGGGTATATGATTAATTTCTTCATGGCTACCCTATTTGATATGGTCATCTCTCCATACCTATAACCAATGAAAGCATCGAATGTGGCAAACCATGGCCTCCTAAGGATCAC
>ML791016.1:162171-185250 GCA_009831015.1 Picea engelmannii | reverse complement strand
GTGCTCATCTGGAATATCTGTTACCTTTATATTCAATCTTTGGAAGTTCTCAATGTGCTCTATAACTGAACCCTTTTGCTTGATATTTATCAATTGGCTAAAGAAGGTATTGCTCCTTGTATCCTCATAGTGTGCTATCATTTATTCAGTGAAAATTGTCCAAGTGACGAGTGATTTACGAGAACAAGGTCATCTATACCATACAAATTTATTGGGTTATAAATATAAAGAAACAATTCGTACCTTTGTGTATGTGGAACATTATGTAGATCAAAGAATTGCTCCATATGAAGTATCCATGTGATAGGTTCCTTGCCATCAAACTTCCGCATATCAATCTTAGGAACATGGTTGGTCTTCAACCCAAAGTTAGAGTTTCTCCATTCTTGATTCACCTTCCTTGTGTCCTCATCATAAATTTCATGGGATACATTTTCACTTTTAGGTGTCCTCTCTATTCCAAATTTTTTCAATCCTTCCATGATCTCCTCTTTTAAACCATCCATCTAAGTATTTATTGCCTCCAACTTAACTTCCATCTCTTGTAGTTCATCTTTTGTTATTGTCTTCTTTTGTAAATCATTTATGTCCCTACGCATTTCTTCACCTTCATCAAGAGTCCAATTAGGATTTTCTGGAGGCTTATTTGGTGTAGAAGTTCCCTTTTCGGGTGGCATGTTGGCCAAGTATCACTTTTGAACCTTGATTTTGAGGTGGTTCTGCTAGACAATCTTTCTTTTGATGTATCTCCAAAGTTTCATCCCTTCTGGGTATGAAACTTTCTTTTCGTAGTTCTCTGATATTTCTTCTCTGCAATACAATAGGTATGATCAAAATTGGATGTGCCAAGTGGAATTTACGGTAACTTCCCCACAACTTGCTTATTTTTTGCCTTTCCAGGAGATCTCACTTGTATAGCATGCCCCGCACAAGATAAATGGCATAAAATTCTGAAACTTGTACCAAAAATACTATATACTATCCACTATCCAATGAAATCAGTCTCACTCAATTTGGATACTCTAGGAAGAAGTTATGATTTTTTTACCTAGAACAACTTCTTGAGACTAGTCAGATACCCTATCTTCCACAGGGTGTATCTACAAATTTAAGATGACCCAGAAGCTAAAATTTTTACCACAGATACCTTACTAATTTCTATGAATATCCTCCAAATTTTAGGGTCTTCAATGTTACAGAAAAATTTTTATAGTGAAAATTCCACAATGACTCAGTTCATGATGATTCCAGAACCCTATCTTGCACAGGTTGTATCTCCGAAATTGTAAGGCCTCAGGAGCTGAAATTTTAACCCAACATACCTTGATCCATCTACTAAATATTCTCCAAGAAATTCCTTTTAAAAATTTGTAGAAAAAAAATTAGAGCGAAAATTCCAAGGTGTATCAGATGTAGCAGCAAAACCCCAAGACCTTGAGCTTTGATACCATATGTTAAGAACCAAATATCAATATAGCATAGAAAAACCTTAGAATAAGTACTCAACGCCTTGAAAAAGAGAGAAAATCAGCTAATAATCCTCTTTGAGGGGGCAACCTCCTTATGCCCACATAAATGTACAATTACAAGATGATTCAAAATGAAAAAGTCTCCTTGGTATATATAGGAGACTAGGAGGTATAATTACAACTAATGGACTAAAGTTGGCATAAATAAAATAACATTACTAATATAATATTCCCTAATTAAGGGGTAATGAGCCACTATTTAGGTCTTAACAGTAAAGTTGATCTCTCATATCTGTATATTGCTACAAGGGAGAGGAATCTCCATGCTCTACTAAGTACATCTCCTCCCTGCAATCTAGTGCATCCCGTTGAATCCCACTGTACACCTCTGTATGTATATGTGAACTACCACTCATCAATATATGCCCCTGCATACTCATGTGGTCTCTTATATACACCTTCAACATCATGGATCCTGGGTGTACTACTGGGTCATCCTCTACATGGAGGTCGACCAATACTGGAATAGAAATGGAAGTGTCCTCATAACTTCCCTTGGATTTGGAATCCCCAGGTGTATGTGTGTGTCCAACTGCCTCAAAAACCTTCGTGAAGGGTGGTCCCTGTCACCCATAGACATCCTCATGTGTCTCTGGATCATATATCTCCATACGCATCAATGATCCTGGGTACTCCTTATGCTCCTCCATCCACTAGTGCTCCTCTGCCAAACCACCAATATCCTCTAACAATGTAATTGAAGGATATATCTGATTCTCTGCTGAGATAGATATAGTGGATCTCTGACTAGTATCCTCAAGGAGCTCCTCTAATATGGCTTTTGATTCTTTAAGGGTTATTTGTGTGCCTTCCAATAATCCTCGTGTGCTCACCAACTCATGAGTGAGTCAGTCCACCTCAACCTCCTGCTCCCTCAGTGCCTTCTGATACATCTCTCCAACCTTCAATAAGTAATAACTATCCATCAATAACTGTTGGTAGTCGACCCTCATAAGAGTCACTCTCCCCCTAACTGTATGGAAGTCATCAATGGAAAGTCCCCTATCTGAACTATCATGTGCCATCAAGGCCCTCCAACAATAACCCACCACCAATGTGTGTGTATCGTCAATGCATCTAGTGGCTACCATGACCATCTTCTCATTGAATCTCAACTGTCTTGTTAAGTGTCATGACTTCTGATCACAACACTGTTGAGGTGTTACCTCATGCCTCTTGCCGCTAGTGTCAATAATGGAATTATCAAGAACACACTCCTCAAAAGATAATCCATTGAACTGCCCCATGTCCACTGTGCTATTGAGTCCTCCTGTATGCCACTGCACACCATCACCAACTGATACCCCCATCTGAATCGCATTGTATCCTATATGGGAAGTTGTATCCTCCTGTGTGCTCACTCATTACCTGGATCCCATATAGATGTGTCCAAACTTGAGATATGGTCATCCTGACCAATAGGGAGTTCAACCTCATCAATGTGAACTGATCTTGGAAGTGAGTATCCCATCAAACTGTTAGTCTCCACAACCTGATCTAACAATAGACTCCCCAAAAGAGGTGATTCACTATCCTCATACTGATAGGTATGTATATATTCAACTGGCTCCAAGTCATGCCTCTCCTCCTGGATATGCAGATCCATATGTCCCTTGTGTATAATCCCCACACAAGGCTCCTCTATCATATCAAAAATTCCACCGATATACTCACGTGTCATGGCTGCCATAGGTGTCTGAGAAGATGGAAAATGTGTCATTGTCATCATAGGAAGCTCATCATCCTCCATACATGAATTCCTAGAAGAACATGCGCTATCATCCTGTCCATCGAACTTCTCATGTGCATCCTCATTATCATGAGCATCACTATTAAGGTATGATGTGGAATCCTCAACATCGATTGATGGGTTGTCTTCACCATATGCACCATTATCCTTTTTCCTTGGCACCTTCACCTTCTTGTCCAATAATACTTGGGGTTCATACCACTTAGGATATTTGACGATGCAAAAATCATTGAATGACATGTCTTCATGAAATGTCAGACCAAGCTTCTGATACTCCCTCAAATAATCTACAAACTCCTCATCATGTATTTTATGTCTTGTTTGTTGTCTCTTTGAACCACTAGCTCCATTAATCCCTGCATTGTTTCAAAGGCTTTCCATAGCTTGTAGAAACTATTGTCTCCCATGTGAAAGCATATTACGAATATTCCTCGGGCTTTCCTCCATATCTGATCTGGAATTTTCTCTCTACTACTGCATCTAAAGGTATAAGTGAAAGCTATCACCGTTGAAATTTAGTGGAGACAATATGATATAACTCCTCACTGATTTTCCCATTAGGCTGGTAGGAAAAACAACTTTGATACCACTGTAATGTTCCTAACTTAGCTAATCTAGGAAACACTACTAAACTGACAAGTCCACTGTCTGATCTGATACTTAGAGGGTTTCTGGATGCGTTTGAGTTAATTTTTTAACATGCTTGGTATTTTTGCATGTGTGTTTCATTCAATTAATGTTTACACAAAATATATGATGCATAAAGAATAAGGAACAAACACCATCTTATTCATATGTATTATGAAGGAAAAATCAAGAAATACAATAATGTGTTGAAAGAAGATAAAATTGTTAGCTAGATATCATGAATCGTTACAATTAAATAATACTAAATACCAGTGATCAGAAGATGAAGGCATATATTTGCATGCATAGATAGATTGGAAAAAATATGCAGTTCCAGAAACTCACAACAACTGCTGCAGCTCTAGAAAACTTGCTATGGCGTCTATACTCGATAGAATCACCTGAAAACTCTCCTAAAATGAGCGCCCTGACCTCTAGGATGCTACTGATGACTGACAAACTGAATATCATACCCTGAAAGCTTTGGATGTCATCCCCTAGTGAGTTGTGCACCACCTGGGCTCAATGAGTGCGCCCTAGTGATTCCATCAACGAAATGTGCTGCTATATATCTCAAAATGTGTACCTTGGCCAATGTTGTACTGGGTCGGAAGGGTTTCCTCGAATCTGATCCAGAACTTTATCTGGGACCCCAAATGTCCCTCCTCAAGAGTTTCTCACTTTTAGGCTCTCTACTGGACACTAAGAGATTCCATCATCAAAACCTGATGACCGATGGCTCAAAATATGCACCCTGGCTAGTCCTCAACTAGGTCAGGAGGAATCTACAAGATAATCGTTGGTCTCATGCAGCTACACAAAACCCTCTCCAACCCTTTCACCCTCACTTGATGAGTTGCACAATCACTGCAAAATGGATACTCTTGAATAACACAGTGAAATACCTGGATGGTATCTTCGATAGGCTAGGAGTGTCTCTCAACACTGAAACCGATCAAGGTGGTGGTTTCCTCTAGAAATCCACAAAACAACAGAAGGTTGATTCTCCTCCTCCTATGGAAACTCTCTCAACATCAAATCATAACATAATCATGAATTATGTTGTTTTACCCTTCCTTTATAGCTTCCCGAAACCCTAATTCATTCTTGACCTTTTCTCTCCAAGTGACTTTTACTTTATTTTATTATTCCTTGATTAAATCACTTAATTAATTAATTAACCATTTTACCTCTAAAAAGTGATTTATCCATCCTTATGGCTTCTCCGCCCACTAAAAGTCACTTCTCATCATCTTATTTTGTAATGCTCTTTCTCCCGATTCTGATGAGCTATTTCGCTAAGAGGTTTCTCCAAGTAATATTCCCATTATGACCTTCTTAGTGAATTTAATTAAGATATGAACGATAATAACTCAAAATTATGGAAATCGTCGAAATGCAATAGAACCAAAGCCAAGCTATGTGGAATGGATCCTAATGATGAACGATGCAAGTCAAGCCCAATAAAACCCCTCAATATCTCATGAACTCTCTTCCACCCATATCTATCTATTTCGGTAGGCATAATACTCTGTAATGTAATAATTTCAAAAAATGGGGACACTACAGTCCTCCCTGCTAGAATAATGCTTATCCTCAAGCAATACCTAAATCAATATACATATGATATCGGGGTCCCATATCCATGTGTGTGACACAAAGTTTACTCCCCTCAATATGGGGCCTCCCCAAGTGATCACCATGCATGACACCCAAATTCGCTTGATGAGTAGAATGGTCAACGGCCAAAGAAATGCAGTCAACTCCCCAAGCAACCACTCTACTTGAAACCCAACTCCATAAAACACTGAACTACCAAGCACTCCAATCCCTAGATCCCATATGAATATGTGAACTACAATTCCCTTTGAATTATAGTTCTGTAACATATCAACACCATGAGTCTGCTGCAAATGACACATGGAATCAACCCGAAATGATTCTGTCCTACTAGACCATACCAAACCCAAAACGACCTCCACTAACTGGACATGCTACTACCATAGTGATGTACTACAAGACCTCAATGAGTCACCAACCAATGACGTTCTCTCCCCAATACTAAAATTCAATGGAAAATCAAAGTGACTCCCCCCTGCAAATATTCCCTCGCTTTCATCAGTCAATGAAATGACCAACCTTGTAATCCCATGGTCCCATGCTAGTCTATGACAGGGACCATCATGTTGATGTTTCTCTACTCTGATCATGATTGTCTTCTCAAAGTATCCATACTGGATCCTCCTCTCCTGGATCCTCATAAGATGAAACAAACTATTGACCAAATGGACTCCTAGATCCCATGTCAAATTTGGAAGTTCATCACTTCTAATCCCCACTAACTGGTAATGTGCCCTACTGGTAAATATCGAAACCCCTCCATCCTCATCCCAATGAGAGTCTAAATATTTATCAACCTCTGAGATATCCTATGTCTCATGGCCTAAGATACTCTCTATCACACCCAAGGGCTCAATTGTCTGTCCATGATGATCCACCCCTATCTTGTTGTACGCAATTAAGATACTATTGTCAGGTGGTCTCAACCTACCAACTCTCCATGTCCCCTACCACTATCTATCTCTACTTGTGTCATTGTCAATGATGAAGTATCGGGAAAGAATATCCTAAATATCTGCAACCAACTGTAGGACTGGAAAGTATCATATTCTTTGGTCAATCCCACAGACTTGACCAAAATCTCATCCATTGACACCCATGGTAAATAATCGCCTGCACTCATCACTGAAAACCAACCATCGGGTACAACAATAGGTATCTTCACAAACTGCAGATCAATCATTCTCCATCCATCATCACTCACACAATTGTTTCTATGGTGAAGGTGATCTCTCATATATGTATATTGTTGCAAGGGAAAGGAATCTCCATGCTCTATTAATTACATCTCCTCCTTGCAATCTAGTGTGTCCCTCTAAATCCCATTGTAAACCTCTGTATGTATCTGTGAACTACCACTCATCACTGTATTCCCCTACATACTAGTGTGGTCTCCTATATACACCTTCAACATCATGGATCCTAGGTGTACTACCGTGTCATCCTCTACATTGAGGTCGGCCAATCCTGGAACACAAATGGAAGTGTCCTCGTAACTTTCCTTGGCTCTGGAATCCTCAAAACCCCTCGTGGAGGGTGGTCCCTATGACCCATGGACATCCTCGTTCATCTCCAAATCATATCTCTCCATAGTCATCAATGATCCTGGTTACTCCTCATGCTCCTCCATCCACTGGTTCTCCTCTACCAAACCACCAATATCCTCTAACAATGTAACTGAAGGATATATCTGACTCTCTACTAAGATAGATATAGTGGATCTCTGACTAGTCTCCTCAAGGAGATCCTCTAATTTGGACTCTGATTCCTCAAGGGTTGTCAGTGTGCCTTCCAAGAATCCTCGTGTGCTCAAAAACGTATGAGTGAGTTGGTCCACCTCAACCTCCTACTCCCTCATTTCCCTATGATACATCTCGCCAACCTCCAATAAGTAATATCTATCCATCAATAAATCTTGGTAGTTGACCCTCGTCACAACCACTCTCTCCCTGAGTGTATGGAAGTCATCAATGGAAATTCCCCTATATGAAATATCATGTGTCATCGAATTCCTCCAACAATAACCTTCCACCAATGTGTGTGTATCATCAATGCATCTAGTGGCTTCCATGATCATGTCCTCATTGACTCTCAATTGTATTTTCAAGTGTCATGACTCCTTATCAAAACCCTGTTGAGGTGCTACCTCATGCATCTCACTACTAGTGTCAATAATGGAATCCTCAAAAAAATACTCCTCAAAAGATAAGGCATTGAATTGCCCCTTGTCCACTGTGCTACCAAGTCCTCCTATATGCCACTGGACACCATCACCAACTTCTACCCCCATATGAATCGCATTGTATCATGTACAGGCAGTTGTATCCTCCTGTGCATTCACTCCACTAATGTCATATACACCTAGATCCCATAAAGATGTGTCCAGACATGAGATATGGTATTCCCGACCAATAGGGAGTGCATCCTCATCACTGTGGACCGGTCATGGAAGTGATTATCCCATCAAACTGTCAGTCTCCACAACCTAATCTAACAATAGAATCCCCAAAAGAGGTGACTTACTCTCCTCATACTGATAGGTATGTATAAAGTCAATTGGCTCCAATTCATGACTCTCCTCCTGGATATGTAGATCCATATGTCCCTTGTGTATAATCCCCACACAAGGCTCCTCTATCATATCATAAATTCCACTGATATCCTCATGTGTCATGGTTGTCATAGGTGTCTGAGAAGATGGAAAATGTGTCACTGTCATCATAGGAATCATCATCATCCATACATGACTTCCTAGAATCCATGTCTACACCCAAGAGTAGGTCATCCAACCTCCTAATCGCATCATGTCTAATTGCCAACACATATGAATCCTCACAAGTGTCACCACTATACAGAAGTGTTCGATCCTCAACGCTTCCTGATAGGGAAGATAATAACATGTGCTATCATCATTTCCATACAACTTCTCATGCGCATCCTCATTATCATGAGCATCATTATTAAGGTATGATGTGGAATCCTCAACATCGTTTGATGGGGTCTGATGCAGGAGTATCATTATCGAGCATGCAGAGAAGGACTACTCAACACCTAGGAATATTTTCGAAATCTCAACGTTGATAGTCATGGTGAATATTTTGAAGCACGCCTGAACTCAACTCTGATAAATATTTTGAAGCATGCTTGAATGATCACGAGCGAAGTGGGAGTTTCCATTCCTGCTCTGGAATATGACTGAACTAAGATAGTCGTTAGGTTAGGTTTTGGAGTAGACAAATATTCGAGGGGAACCCTAAGGAACCTCAGAGATAAATAAAGGTTTTGTATGCCCAAATGAGGCAGCTACAAGTTAGTAGGATATTTCTGAATTTTAGTTGTTTTTTTAATTACATTTGTAACCACTTTTACTTTTGAATGAAGATAACAGAGGAAATTTGGCCCAATGCATGGTGTGGACATTGTTTGCAATTCCCTGTTATTATGTTTTCATGAATGAATGAATTTCGTTATGAGTTGATGGAACTGTGAATGTTAGTATAAGTTTCAATTGTTTCTCTTCTATCGAATCGGTGCAAGGAATGTACACAAAACACAAGGAGTGTGTTGATGGGATCTATTTCAGTTCCGAAGCTTAGAAGAAATAGCATGAAACTTTCCCTTTGCAAGGAGTGAAAAGTGATTGTTGCAAGGTGTGCATAGGCATCCTCAAGAACTCAAACCTTGCATAATAATCTGTTGCAAGGTGGGCATCGAGCAAGAGGAGAATTCCAGGAGGGTGGGAAGAATTTCTTTTCAAGAAATCCTTCAAATCTGAGTTATTGAAAATCCCTGAAATGAAAGGAGTGCACGGGAATTCAAAACCTTCACGAAGGAAAAGATCAGGAGGGATAACATTTTTCATAAGTGTATTCAAGATCCGAGAGATGGACTCGCAGGAGATTCAAAGGTAAAGACCTTTGAAGACTTAGAAAATATTCTAAGTCGGCATAAATCAGAAGCTCAAGAGGAGGAACGAAAATGGCCTTTGGATCATACTGCAAAGGATCAACAGTCATCTGATCAGAACAAGGTGCATGAGATTTAACTCTTCGCACACACAAGAGAGAGAACTCAAGGTTTGAGACTTGAGATTTCCGTAGCCCAAAGAGATGGAAATCCGAAGTGAAATCTTAGTCTTTCAATCATCCGAAGTAGACATGAGTCGTCAGATCGTCCGAAGTGAACCTCAGGTGCCAGATTGGTCAATTGAATCTGAGCCGTCAGATATCGTGAGCTCAGGAGGGAGCGATTTTGAAACTTGAGATTCCCGAAGCGTAAAGTGTCGGAGAGGCAAAGCTAATCTGGATCGTTAGACCCAGAAGGGTGCATGTTGGTGGGTCATGAGATATAGAGGAAGGAAAAGGTAAAGCATTGAAACACCCAAAGCCTAAAGAGATGAAGAGTCAAGAGCCATCGATTTGTAAGTGGACACTTATCAGTAGATCACGAGCTCTGGGAAAATTGTAGTGGGGTTTTAGTTTGAGAAATGAGATCGTTGAATCCCGAAGACCCGAAGTGAATCTTAACCGACAGATCTAGAGGAGATGTGGCATGAATCTGTGGACTCTGGGAAAAGTCCCGACATGATTCGTAGCTATCGGATCTAAGAGAGATGTAGAATAAATTCGTTTACTCTGGGTAAAGACCCAAAGTAATCCTCGATCTTCAGATCAGGAGGAAATGTGTTAATGGATCACAACCTTCAAATAAAATCCATTTGGAAAAGGGCAAAGTTTGAGATTTGAGATCTCAGAAGTCTGAAGACCCGAAGGAGATCTCGATTGTTGACCAAGAGGAGGTCCACAGGACTGTTGATCCAAGTTGAAAGGTCAAACACTCGAAGTGAAGGCAGGGCCATTGATTTTGAGAACAAGTGTCTGTAGATCATCAACTCAGGAAGATTGGAGTATGGAGGAAAGCAGAGTTTGAGATTTTGGAACCCCGAAGTCTGGAGGCCCACAAAGATCACAGTCGTTGATTTAAGGGGAAAGGTGTCAGCAGATCTTTCGTTCTGGAGGAATTCCCTGCAAAGGAAAATAAGGTTTGAGATTTGATAATTCCAAAGTCTGGAATTTTGAATAGACCACAGTCATCGATCTAGGAAAAGGAGATTTGAACTGTTGATCCCAAGAAATAGATCTCATTTGTTCGTTCGAAAGCACCATCAAGATCATGATATCGATGGTCATCTCGCATTTTGGGGACATAAATTACTTGAACTTTACGAGGTTGAGGGCAGGCCGCAAATGCACGTAGGCATGAGGTCATCGCCTAAGGTCACATCTAAGGAGGGGTCGAGAGAAAAGGAACTAACACCAACTATGAGATTTCGAAGAACATGAAATGGAAGGTAGTGGGTATCATGAAGCCTATGCAGGGAGCCGAGAGGACCCGTGTCTAATATAGAACGAAACTAGCAAGGTTTCAGAGAGTCGTTCGACTCCAAAATCAAATATCCTGACCGAGAGGTCATGCAAACCTTAGGAGAGAAGGGGGCCTGCACCAGGGTCTCTTCACCATATGCACCATTATCCTTTTTCCTTGGCACCTTCACCTTCTTGTTCACTGATACTTGGGGTTCATACCACTCAGGATGTTTGACGGTGCAAAAATACTTGAATGACATGTCTGGATGAAATGTCAGACCAAGCTCCTGATACTCCCTCAAACAATCTGCAAAATCCTCATCATATATTTTCTGTCTTAGTTGTTTCCTCTTTGAACCACTAGCTCCATTAATTCCTGCATTGTTTTGAAGGCTTTCCATAGCCTACCGCAACTATTGTCGCCCATGTGCAAGCATATTATGAATATTCCTCACGTTTTTCTCCATATCTAATTTGAACTTTTCTCTCTACTACTACATCTGAAGGTATAAGTGCAAGTTATCACCACTGAAATTTAGTGGAAACAATCTAAAATAACTCCTCACTGATTTTCCCATTAGGCTGGCAAGAAAACTAGCTTTGATACCATTGTAATGTTCTTGACTGAGGTAGTCTAGGAAACACTGCTTAACTGACAAGTCCACTGTTTGATTTGATACTCGGGGGGTTTTGGATGAGTTTGAGTTAATATTTTAACATGCTTGATGATTTTTTCATGTGTTTTTCCTTCAATTAATGTTTAGGAAGAATATATGATGCATAAAGAATAAGGAACAAACAACATCTCATTCATATGTATTATGAAGGAAAAAGAAGGAAATACAATAATGTGCTAAAAGTAGATAAAATTGTCATCTAGATCTCGTGGATCGTCACTGTAATACAAGAAAATAATACTAAATACTTGTGATCAGAAGATGAAGGATTATCTATGCATGCATGGATAGATTGGAAAAAAGATGCAGTTCTGGAAAATCATGACAACTGTTGCAACTCTGGAAAACTCACCCCGGTGGCTATACTTGACATAATCACTTGGAAACTCTCCCAAACTGAGTGCCATGGCCTCTAGGCTGATACTGATGACTGACGGATTGAAGATCGGACCTCGAAAGATTTGGATGTAATCCCTTGGTGGGTTGCACACCTCCTGGGATCAATGAGTATGCCCTAGTTATTCCATCGACAAAATCTACTGCTATATATCTCAAAATGTGTTCCCTAGCCAATGTTGTACTGGGTCATAAGGGTTTCCTCAGATCTGATCTGAAACTCCCTCTGGAACCCCAAATGTCCCTCCTCAAGATTTACACACTTTCTAGCTCTCTACTGTGCATTGAGAGATTCCACTGTCGGAATATGATGATTGGTGGCTCAAAATATGCACCTTGGCTAGTCCTCATCTGGGTCGGGAGGAATCTGCAAGATAATCTTTGGTCTCGTGTAGCTACACAAAACCCTCTCTAACCCTTGCACCCTCACTAGTTGAGCTGTGCAATCACTGCAAACTGGATACTCCTGAATAGTACGGTGAAATACCTATATGGTATATCTGATAGGCTAGGGTGTGTCTCTCAACACCAAAACTGATCAAGGTGGTAGTTTCCTCCAGAAATCCACAAAACAACAGAAGGTCGATTCTCCTCGTCCTTTGGAAACTCTCTCAATATCAAATCATAACATAATAATGAATTAGGTTGTTTTACCCTTCCTTTATAGCTTCCCAAAACCCTAATTCACTATTGACCTTTTCTCTCCAAGTGAATTTTACTTTATTTTATTATTCCTTGATTAAATCACTTAATTAATTAATTAACCATTTTACCTCTAAAAAGTGATTTATCCATCCTCATGGATTCTCCAGCCACTGAAATTCACTTCTCATCATCTTATCCTATAATGATATTCCTCCTGATTCCAATGAGTGATGTGAGTGGGAAATCCCGCTTACAGACTTATCATTTAAGGGCTCTAATCATGCATGCAAAAAATGACCATTTAAAGGCTTCTAATTTTTCCTATTCTCCCAACACAAAAACCCACATTCATGCACTACAAAGGTGCAAACAAGATTAGGTAACTCTACCTTAAATCCTTCGTTTGATGTCGATCCCTTCACTTTCACTCGCTCCTTGACTACAAGCCTCCTCCCAAAGATGATCTACATTCACACATGGACAAGCAGAGAGATGTAAACATGCATTTCATATACTAATTGTTGGGTTAGATGTGACAATATCATAAAATAAATACACAACTTGAACACATGATATGGTGGGACGAAAAAAGTATTCCTTTTTTGTATTAATCTTCACAAGAGTAAACTTACAATATGTGGCCGACACTACTCCTCGAACCTAGTCCTGGGCTCCTCTTCACGATGCACCAACTACTCAACCTCACAATACAATTGCAGGAAATTGGGGCAAAGAAGGGATAAATTTGGGCAGAGTTTCTATACTCTTCTTCTTCCTGTTTAAATTGGACCCCTACCCCTTCTTTTATAGGTAGTTATCTAGTTGAATGATGGGCCGTAGGTATTCAAACGGTTTTATCCATTACCCTAAACTCTGTTTCTCATCTGCAACTTTCCATTTTCCGTGATTTTGTCAGTATACGTGGGTTGTAGAAGGCCTGTAAGAATATGGATGTGTGCATACGCGGGTTGTAAAAGGCCATGGCGTGTGTGGCTCAAAAAAGAGGGATTTTTAGAAGAGCTTGGCTCAAGAAATTGACAAATATTAGGGCCTAAGGCTAGGTATGTAGGTTGGGTGCAAATTAGGCTTATAATAGATGCCCCCTAAAGTGTGAGGTCAGAAGAGCATCTGATGGCTGAAACTTTACCAATCTTTATCAACATGCCAAGTGAGTGAGCCCAGGGATGAGTATTCGGGAGCTGCCATCTGCAAAATAACATTGTGTCTCTCTGAGGCGTGCATACCCATGTTCGGGATAAAAAACTAAAATCATGGTTGCCAATCAAATACACTGCAAATCCATGTCATATAACTATATAAAGTGTAGCTGCGAGCAATACACAAATGATCTACATCTCAAAATCAAAAGATATACATGTATAGTATCCATCTTCAAGAATCTAAGTGCCATCTGATGGCTGGAGATGATGCTTTTAGAGCTCGAGCAACAACTTCAAGATATTCAAAACTCGGGTAAGAGTGTAATTTGAATGTACGACTTCATTACCCAGAGTTCTTCGACAACTCGTCGTGAATAGACAAGAGGATCTCGGTGATCAGGCATAGAACTTCATTGATTTTGAACAAGGATTTTGATTGGTGTTTTAGGATGGTCGAGCATGAGGAAAAGAGACAAATTTCAAAAAGGTTGACATGAGATTGGTAAAAAATTCCCTTGTACAGTAGCACAACAAATGATGAGACTCAGGCGGCATGATATTGACATAAGTTGACGATGTAGGAGGCAATGCCAACTCTCCATATGTTTGGAAGAATAACCAAACAGAGGAAGACATAGCTCTATGAGAAAAACTTCCTAAGGTCATACTATATCCCATATCTTTGACGAACAAATAGAAATATGTTCTTTGTTCAAGGGTGACTCATTGTGCTACCAACAGAAAGAAAATACTTTTCCCTTCCTCTTTTTGGGGTATATTTGATTTTTTTGTCTTTTTTCAATATTTTTGAAAATATTTTGAAAAAAGAATAAAAGAATGTTACATTACAAAGGAGAAATGAGTGTCGCTAATATACTAGTTCCAAGCGCACGGAACACAGGGATGCTCAGGGAAAAGGGACATATGCAGGAAAAGGACACTCAAAAAAAATCCTTCATGGGCCAAAGGTGTCAAGATGCAGAGGCAAAGTGCTACAAGGCTTGCATATAAGGCATGCTTCAGATGGTTCAGTTGAGAGAAACATGGAGCCAACATTAGGCCAAAGACGCAAGTATGTAAATGCGATTAATAAGACACACAATGGTAACGTCCTTCAATGTAATTTTAATGAGCCCAGATAAGGTAAGATCGACGTTTTTTTCATATTTACAGAGTCTGAAAAAATGGAAAAGGAGACTCCTATGGGGTACCTTTTTCGAAGATAGTCTAGCCGGCTTGAAAAAGGGGTAAAATAGCACCGACCAGATGTCTATTCAAAACCATTTTAACGAGTGTGATAAAGACGAGGTCACTCAACCATTTTAACGAGTGTGATAAAGACAAGGTCACTCAACCATTTTTTCATTTTTAAGGAGTCTGAAAAAAGCTTAACTATGGACTTCGTAAAGTTTGTTCTTCTTGGCCATTTTAACGAGTGTGAAGAAACAAGGTCACTCGACGATCTTTTCAATTTTAGGGAGTCTGAAAAAAGATTAACTATGGACTCCGTGGGGATGCCTTTTTCGTAAATTTAGTCCCTCAGGCCCGAAAAAAGGGGTAAAATTATACCTGAGGATACTCTTCTAGAGAACTAAAGTTCCTATAGTATACCTTTGTTTGTACAGTTGACCATATGAACCGAAAAAGGGGTAAACTACCGTCGGAAAGACATGCCTTCAAATTTCAGTTTAATGAGTGTGAAAGACAACAAGATTGCTCGACAATCTTTTCATGTTTTAAAGGGTCTGAAAAGGGCTTAAAAGAAGACCCGTTTAAAATTTTGGGAGTCCCTAGGGTGAGGTCAAGAGTGATAAAAAATCATGTATATGAGGCTCAAACTCATAATTAGGACAAGACTAATAGGGACTCCCGAGCCTATAGTAATTACCAACAACATGGATGTAAAAAATGCAAGCAGGATCTAGCTAGGGCATCCATGAAGGGGAAGACTTTACCATGGCATTCTGACACTTCTAAAGAAGCAAAGATGGTTCCGTGTCACAACTTGGTGGGTTCGATCCTATGGAAAAGTGATAAAGACAACGAGATACAAAAAGTGGAGGTGGAATCCTAACATAAATGCTCAAGTTGAAAAAATGATTTTTTTACCAAAGGACCTTCAAAAGGACCCAAATCTCCCTAAATCTTCCCGATACCCGAAGTGACGTCTATCATAACATTCCCAAAGAAACTCCTAAACCATACTAAATGATTTTCATTTTAGAAAAAATGACAAAGGGGTCCAAAAAATGACAAAAAGGGGCCAAAAAGTCTATAAATAGAAGTTGGCAGCTCATTATCACCACTGCTGATTTGGGAAATTCACTCTGGAGCCAAAAACACCCCTTTGATAAAATTGTTGATTCTGGGAGCTTCGGTGGATGAAACGAACTTCCGATTGGACCAAGTAAGTACAAATTCACTCCTCTTGCATTTCGATTTTTATTTTATGCATTTTATTTCATTTTTTTGGGGGGGGGCGTTAACCTTTAAAAGGGTCGGCTCTAGGCATACGCATGTTGTCTTGGGACAACATGCATATGCATGCATGCAGAAGAATTACTTCACACATGCATACATGACTGTCACCACTACAGATCGCGTATGCCCCCAATTTTGTGAAAAAATTAAAAAGCAAGATCTAATTCCCCTCCTGAATTGGCACTTGCAGGATGCATGTTCACTGGAGGGAAAGAGAGCATGAAGACATTGAAATTTTGGTCGATGAGGACCCTGGTGTGATTGTTTCATTGGCTCAATGCGGGCTACTCAAATTCTACCAGTGTCCATTCATGCGGGCACAACTGAGGCTACTGAATGCCTTGATAGATTATTGGCACCCGGATGCAGATGCCTTCATTCTTGAAGGTCAGTCATTGACTCCGACGACAGAGGACATATACTTCTTGAATGGCCTCTCGAGGAGAGGGGAACCAGTCTTGAGGATAGGGGAACCATTTAACTTTCGCACATTTCCTTCAAGGCCTCATAACATAGCGGAGCTGATTAGGCCCCATTGTGAGGTAGGGACTGACAAAGTGGGCACACAGGTTCCAATCAACAAGATCTCTAGCCTATCACCAAAAGTGATAGTGTTGTTGATTGGGTGAATTATTGGATCCATTACACTTCACCAAGCGTCCCGGGCACACATGCATTGTGTGGTGCAATGATTGAATGCAAATGTGTTTGATTGGAGAACGACATTACTTGACTGCATGAAAAGGAAGTTGACTGAGTGTCGCATGCAGAGGCACATAAACTTCGGGTTTGGGACCATACTTTGTGCATTCTTCTTCGAGAGGGTGCCTAGTATTATCCCTCGAGAGATAGTATGAGGGCACACAGCGACATTCCCATTCGTATGTAGATGGGTGACACTGTTTCCTCAACAGGGTGGTGGAAGGACCATGGAGGCCTTCGATGACAAGTTCTTTGACTAGTGGTCTCGCCGGATTCCAGTGATAGAAGACTAACCATATGCTGGTATTGAATTTTCTAGAGACCCGGATATGGTTGTTCCTCCTGGAGCAATGCGAGGAGAGTTGGGTAAGTTTTTAATTTTCATAGTTTTAATTTTTATTTACTTTTATATATATCATTTTCTTTTTTGTGTACCAAAGTATATGACAATGATTTGTTTGTTATGTGCAGACGTGGGACCAGTGTGTCTGACTGATTTTGCGAGTAACAGATGATGTCCTCGTCTAGATGCGAGAGTAGCCGAAGCCACCGGATTGGTAGGAGTAGTAGGGGGGCCTCAACCTCGGGAGGCCGAGAGAGTTTTGAGGTGGGTAAAGCGGAACCTTACCGCTCTTACTCGTGTTGTGCCTATGGCAGAGATTAAGGATCTGTCACCCTCTATGCAGCCTCACATAGTTAGGGTGCCACGGACTTGGGTCCAACTTTTTTAGTGTTTGGAAAACATCATTGTAGACTACGGCTAGGTCAACAGGTCCCACCCTTAGCTAGGTTGGATTGTTTATGTGTTGTGAGCACGTTTGTACATTTTTGAGGGCATAAGCACTGTGACTCCTACTATGTATATTTTTTAGGCATTCGCGCCCACACTATACTCTTGATACATGTTTCGACATATATATATATATATATATATATATATATGGATCTTTTTTGTCTTTTAATGCTTTATGGATTATGCTACAAATGTATTTACATGTGCCTGTGTGTTTTTTATCTTTACATGTGTGCAAAATGACAATCTAATATATGATTAGCTAGAGTATCAGTGATGTAATTTAATCTCCTAGGAACATGAATGTAAGTAATGTAATCAAAACTTCGTTCTAAGAGATGTACCGTAAGGAACCGTCGGTCTAGGGTAGGGTCGTAAACACGGTAAACACCATTTAATTGAGACACAACCAGTTGAGCATCTAAGTGAACTTGGAGGCAAGAGATACCATGTGAAAAAGCGTCACGAAGCAACTCTATGACGATATTGTATTCGACAACATTATTTGTAGCATTACCTAAACAAATACCTCCTAAGGATAGAAACTAGCCTTAAGGTGTAAAAATCACCCAAGCTGTGGAAGAAAGCCTCCGAGTGTGTCGACTAGCACCGTCCGCAAACCCCACAAAAACCTCTGATTCACTTGATAGCTGCCACAGTGAAAAGAATGTCATCAACAACGACACTTGCATAAACGAAAAAGACAAAAAGTAAGAAAAACAAATGTACAAAGACTATGAATATGTTACAAGAAGTCTCTGAAAGCGACCCACCTATGAGTAATACTTCTTGAGGTAGAGCCCATTTCTAGGCTCGGCCAAAGTGTTTCCCTCAAAGTCAACCAGACGATAAGCACATTTTTTAAGAACCTCTTTAACAATGACCGATCCAAACCACATGGGTTTGAACTTTCCTACCCCTAAGGGATCCTTATCTTGGTCATAGACTAGGACAAGGTCGCCTTCAGAGAAAATCCGAGGGTGAACGGACCGATCATACTGACACTTAAATTTTTGTTTGTGAGCCTTGTTGGCCAAGGCTACATCTCGACGCTGCTCGTCGAGCTGTTTGAGATGTAATAACCACTCTTCAAGCGGTGAAGTGTCTAGAAATAACTGTACTGCCAATTTTAAAGAGGGGATATGACATTCTATGGGTAAAACTGCTTCCAACCCATAAACAAGTTGAAAAGGTGAGAAACTAGTTGCAGTCTTAACAGACGTTCGGTAGGCCCATAATGCAAAGTACAACATCAAATGCCAATTTGATTTGGTCAAATTGATCGTTCGCTGTAAAATAGTCTTGAGGGACTTATTCATAGCTTCCACCTAACCATTCGCTTGACGGTAGTAAGGTGACGAATGTTCTTGCCTCAACCCAATATTTGATGTTAACTCAGTCATCATTTTATTCTGGAAGTGACTGCCATGGTCAGTGACAATCTCTCTCAGGACGTTGAACCTTGCTATAATATGGTTGAACAAAAAGAGAGTTGTCGTCTCACCATCATCCTTGAACGTTGGCATAGCTTCAACCCACTTCATAAAGTAGTGTACTGCTACGATGATATAATGGTGCCCCCTTGCTGAAGGAGGGTTGCATGTAGTGTAATCAATCCCCCACTTGGTGAAAGGACCAATGGTAGTGATGGGAAACATAGGAGCGGGGTGTGACCTCATCTTTCGAGAGAATATTTGACACGGGTGGCACTTCTTGACCAATTCAACACAATCTTTGATGAATGTGGGCCAGAAGTAACCGACGCGTAAGATATTTTGGGTTGTTTCCAACCCAGACATATGGTCGCCACATGCTCCAGTGTGGCAATTGTTAAGGATGATTTCTTCTTCTTCATGAGTGAGACATCAGTGAAGGATGGAATCTATGCCTTGATGATACAATGTGTCTTCGAGTATAAGATAGTTCTTGGCCTGATGGCATATACGATGACGCTCATCACGAGAAGAAGAGGCAAGAAACTTCAAAGTATGGAGATAGACGAGTATATCTCCATACCAGGGGTCCGAAGATGTGATCAGAAGCATGTCTCCTTTAATAGGCAACTCTTCGGTCATAACATTACCCGACTTGACCAGAAGTTTCGATATGATTTCTGCAAAGACCATTGACTTTTTGGATTTTGCCGAAACAAAATCTAAGTCAAATTCTTGGAGGAAAACTATTCATCTACTGATCTTTCCACCAATTACTCATCATGTCAACACGTATTGAAATGGATTCACAACGGCAATGACGGTGGTCTTGCAAAAAAAGATATAATGATGGAACCGCTGGACAGCATGAACTGTTGCCAACACAAGTTTTTCAACATGGGAATAATTAAGTTCTGGTCCAACCAGGCCTCAGCTCAGATAATAGATCACGTACTTGAAAAGAACATCATCCTCCTGAACTAAAACAATACTGATGGTCAACTCTGTTGCATCCAAGTACAATAATAAATATTTATTATAATTGGAGGGCCGGAGCAGAGGGGCAGACGTGAGGGCGTGTTTCAAAGAATCAAACAAGCATTGATAAGCTTCGTCCCAATGAAAAGGGACGTCCTTCTTGAGTAAACGCATAAAGCCCTTTGTGATCTCAGCATAGTTTGCAATGAAACGTCGTAATAAGTTTGCTTTTCCCTACAAAATATAAAGTTGAAGGATCGTGTGCGGGGGAGTAAACTGAACTATTTCCTCAACCTTGAGAGGATCGACCATGATCCCTGTTGTCGAAACTATGAAACCTAGCAGACGACCTGACATAACGCATAAACTACACTTGTTTGGATTCAAGTGAATCTAGTAGTAGTGACATCTCTCAAAGATGAGTCTGAGGTGTGTAGGATGATCAACTCTCTTACGAGATCGTGATGCTAAGTCATCAAGGTAAGACTCAACTATATGTTTGAGATCGTGGAAAGTGAAAGGCATCACCCGCTGAAAGGTAGCTCCAACATTTTTTAGACCAAAAGGCATTTTATGATAAGCGAATGTACCCCATGGACAAATGAAAGAGGTTTTGTGTTGGTCTTCAAGTTTGATCTGTATCTGATTGTAGCCCGAAAAAACATCCATGAAAGAAAAGGCCTCGCATCCTGCACATTCATCAACTATCTGGTCAATGAATGGTGTGGGGAAATTATCCTTTGGACAAGCCTTATTCAAATCATGGAAGTTCGTACAAATGTGAATCGTACTCTGTTTCTTATCGACTAGAACAGGGTTTGACACCCATTGAGTCAAGTGAACGGGGTAAATAAAACCTGCCTTAAAAAGTTTCTCTACTTCATCTTTGATAGTTGTTGCTTTCTTAGTATTGATTGGAGGAAGCTTCTGCTGGACCGGCTTAGTGTTAGGATAAGTCATGATTTCATGTTTGAAAATTCTTGGATCGATGCCTAGCATTTCCTCATAAGACCAAGAAAAAATGTCACAGAATTATTTAAATAAATCTGTGTAGATTCAAATCTCTTTGGGGGAGCAATCAACTCCGACGAGTACATTATCCTCGATGTCAGGGGTTCTGTAGATATCAATAGGTATCATTTCAGCGATGGCTACCATATTACCCTCATCATAAATTGCATGAGTAGCTAAGGGATTGATAGGAAAAGACCTATCTCCAGTCATAGTCAAAGTGAATTCTCGTGCTTCAATTCTTCTTAACTCTGGGAGGAAGTAAGTCTGTGATGGAGATCATCCCAAGGTTTGTCTGAACTGGTCATTGATTCTATGATTTCTTTTTCAGAGGGCAGGACTAAGTCTAAAGAATCGATATTGTCAAGGGAACCTCGAGTGCAAGTAGGCTCTGAAATCAAATCTAACTCTTGCGCGGGAGTTGGATCAGGGTCAGTGGAAGTTCGTTGGACTATAGAGTATGCAAATTCTATCGCGGAAAAGGGTATGCCCATGCCATGGTGCCCTGTCCCTTCCATTGTGCTTGATGGGGAAGGAAGAGTCCACATATTTTGAAAGTAAGTCATACGAAACGACGAGACTTGAAAAATCTCAACCTTAGGATGGTTTGACATGAACTTAATATCGTCGGGGGGCGGGTAATCGAAAGTACCCATCAAAGGTGGCCACAAACCAACCCCTATGTTGACGATGTTGGGTTGAGGGTTGTTGATCATCGAGACCGTGGATGCACCTAATGAAGGGTCAGGACGGGAGAAAGATAACTTATCAATGGTCACTATCTGGTCCTCATGTGGAAACAAAAAGACCTGGAAACAATAGCAACCAATGCTTGCATAGAATAAGTCCAACTCCTTCCTAATAGAATATTATAGTCGAGTTGAGCATCAACTACTTCAACTTCGATGCACACGGTTTTCCCCCCTAACAGCACGGGGAAAGAGGGAATAATGCCATGTGGTCGGAAAGAATGACTATAAAAAGTGGTAAGAGTATTTGGTGATGTAGACAAAATGGGTTGGCTTATGGCCTTCCAACACACCAAAGACATTACGCATGTCGAGGCACCCTCATCAACCACTGTGTGGAAAATGTTTCGTGTAAAAATTTTCATGGTATAAGCCACTACTATCTGAAACACAATGTGGTAAGGGAAACGAGGTTTTATGTCAATCGTATCAAGCATGATTGTGCCTAGATTACAAGTCTCAGCAGATCCTAAAGCGACTAACATATCCTTTCTCTGGGAAGGGAAGCTCTAGAGGACTTCCAAAGCAGAAATCGCACAAGGGGTTTGTGACAAATCCTCCACCACAGAGTAGTTTTGGGTGGCCCTTACGTTCGGGTTGTGAGAAGCTTTTTTGAACGCACATTTTGGGATGCGTGTCATTGTTCACTTAACATCTTTTCAATCTAGAGAGGAAGAGGGGGAATCTCAACTTCCTTACTCTTCTTAGATGATATAGGCATTATGTAATCATGCACTCTGGTTGATATGTATGCATCACCTTTCATCATATACACATTCACAGATGAAGGATTACTCGAAGACGGAGGAGGTCCTTGATTTCCCCCTTTCAATCTCACCGAGGCTTGAGTTAAATTTTTCCCATGTTGGAATGGGTTTGTTAACACAACAGGCTATTGTTGTGCCAATAACTTTTGGGCCTCTACGAGACGAGGGCACTGATAAGCTGGGTGGCCTTTCGTGCACAGATTACATAGATACTTTGACTTATTATTTTCAGTGTTGCCCCCACCAACATTATTGGTAGGTTTCTTATCCCCCTTACCCTTATTTTGTTGTTTCTTCTTCCTGTCGGGCTGCTGGTTGGCCTTTGGGTTTGTCGATTGTATGTTGTGTACATATGACATTTGGGTAGGGGGAACATCCAGACTTGTGGTTTGGCT
>ML791016.1:134170-156447 GCA_009831015.1 Picea engelmannii | reverse complement strand
TTATTGATGTTGTCCATAGAATACCCTTATTGTTAAGGGGGAGTGTTGAAATATCGTGACTTCAAAAAATATTCTACCTAAAAGGGAGTGTTGAAAAATATTATTATATTATATTTATTAATTAGACCTTTTTGTGCCTTTGTAAAAGCCGACCCTTTTGTGCCTTAAAAATTAAATGTAAATTAAGACGGTAAAGTGACAGGTCGGTCCGAGCCTAATTTTATACTGGCAAGACCACCATTTATAAGGGAGGCCAATGTCTCATTTGGACACACTCACCAACTAGATCTACAGTGCGCAAGTATTGGAGGAGAACCTACTGTAACTAGGTGTGACGTCAAGGAGGGTTCTTGGTCTATGTCTTGGTATCCCTTGGTTAAGTAGTGCGCTACTCTTTCCTAGTGAAGGAGTAGAGGAAGATCTTCTGCTTTGTTTCTGGTCTATCTATATTGAGGAATTTTTGTTGGTTTTTCTTCCCTGTGAGGGTTTCCCAAGATAACCTGTGTGTCTCTATTGTTTTTGTGATTTCCTCTCTTTTAGTGATATTGTTTAAGAAGAATCATAACTGCTAGTTGTATAAGTAAAACTTCAGCAATTTAAACTCCTTATCACTGAATTTTACCTCCTTCGTCTCAATGATTTAATTTGATGTTAGATCAACCTTGTTTAGCTCCATCGCATTGGCACTCCTTCTTCTTGATGACATTGAAGTATTTTTTTGGTTTATTACTCATGCTTCTTGATGATAATGAAGTATTTTTAAGGGTTGGTCTTGATATGTTAGATAAACTAGAAAAGAAAAATATGACTTGAAAATAATAAATATTTTAAAACAAAAACGAATCTAACCCTCTAACAATTTGTTTAAGAGTCGAAGACTTCAAATGCGTGAACATTAAATCATATTAAAATAATTAACAATAAATAATATATTAGGAGTCCTAATATAATAAAAAATATATATAATAAAAATCACAAGTATTCAAGTGACTAATTAGGATAAAAAAAATATGTTAATATTGGTGTTTAGGGTAGATTAGGTGGAGAAATTATCTAAATATTTAATAAGAAAATATTATTATGTATAAAATGACTTTGTGATGAATGATGTACTCCCCTTTTATATCTCTTGTGTAACTTTACATTTTAGCATGGTATCCAAGGAATACCAAGCTTCTACCTGCAAACAAAAGGGAGTCGTTTTCAATTTAAAATTGAAGGAATTAAATGAAACATATAGGGAAAGTTCCAATGTCACCTCAAACGATACCTTTCGGAAAGTGCTTGCAACCTTTGGGGGGAATCCCTAGTAAAACTCAAGATTGGAAATTAGAATTTAAAAAAGTGATTGATGCTTGTTATCTCACAATTTGTAGTTTGGGAAAATCCCAACCCAAACACCAAATGTGTGACATAGATGGGAACATCTATCACTGTCACCTCAATAGACGTCCCCCTCATTTTAGTGAAGGAAAAATCAAACACAAGGGAGCCTTCCCGGTGACCCTAGGTGGATTGTGATAGAAAATGGAAATATATTGAAGAGTACCCCAATAGTTCAAGGTCAAGGGTGGAAATGAGGCTTGAGAAAAGGTCTTATGAGTTGATGAAATGTTGTCAAGGTTATGTACCTGTAAAACAATGTTATACCTCCCCGATACAAGACAATATATGATTATTAAAGCCTTGTTATCCCCAAATCTTAGGGATAACTAAGGAGATGATTTCTCGAGGCACTCAGGTTGGAAAAATGGAATATCAAGAGACAACTTGACCAGTAGTGTCCACTTTCATAGACAGAGACCCACCTCGCCACCACAACTCCAAGTTCATCGCGACGTTATCCACCATGTCATTTGGCTTCCAAAATACATTGGGTCTTGCTTCATGAGGTACAAGTCGGGTATTACAGTGAGTGTCATTTAAATATTTGAGGCATTTGAGTTTGTTTCATTTTAAACTTATTTTGATTATGTAATGTCTGCTTGGACATTATGATCTTTGGCTCGTTTCACTTTGGTGGTTGACATTGTGCCCTAGTAAGTGGGTCACCCTTGGGGATAGGTTTTCTACTGGGAGGTCCTCTTGATGAGTCAACGTTCCATTCCCAACCATACTTTTCACTTTCCACACTTCATCCCTTCATCTCCTTAATTTTTTGGATTTTTGAGTGTACTGACCCAAGAAGGGGTTGTTCCTCATTTCATGGGAAGAAGGTGTTGAAGGCCTAGAGGCTTGTAGCTGACAAAAGATAGAATCAAATCATGAATATTCTAGATGCTATCCCAAGGATCCCAAGGATAATGAAATGTCTCTCATAAGAAATTGATGGGACCCATGAAAAATAAATAAAACAAATGCCAACTAAGGTGGAGCATGTGTGGGCACTGTTTTTCATTCTTAGGTAGAATCCCCACACATTTTTTCAACTTGGGGAAGAATGATGTGACCAGTGTGGATTCAAGGTGGGCACTATTTTTCATGCTTAGGTAGAAGCCCCACCTTGGCTTCAACCTGGAAACATATTAAAAGAACAAAAGGAAATAAATGGGCTTGGAAAAAGGTTTCATTGAAAACAAAGGTGCAACACACCCTCTACAAATGCACCCATAAATGAGACACTATGATCCCTTGTATGTCATGAAACCCATGCCCAAAAGTGTTACCCCCATCCATGTCACTTCATCCACATGACTTAGACTGAGGTCCACTCAGGAAACATTCCTAAATTTGAGGTATGATTCACACAATAGGTCACTTTTTCAACCCTCCCATACCTAAACTAGGAAAATTTCATAGGGTCTTTGAGCACTTGTTTATTTTGATGAGGTGATTTGCATGTGCATGATTATATGGCTCTTTTGTTGATTTTATTTACTCATCATGATGCATTTGACTTGAGATTCTTGGAGGGCATATTCATTGTCTTTGTAGGACCAAGTTGGTGGATAGATTTAGAAGGACACGCCTAGATTGGGCTTCCTTGGGGCTTGAATCCCATTGGTTGGATACCATGGCCCGCACACCGAATGATGACGACATGATTTTTGAGGTGTAAGAGACACCTTGGAGGATCTCACCTAGCCCCTACAAGCCAAACAAGTTGCCTTTGGAGGCCAAAACGTCACTTTTGAGGGATCGACGTCACCCTAGGGCTAGGGTTTGGTGGTGATTGAAGAAACTTGGCATGTTTTGAAGGAGGGATCCCTTGGATCATGGAGGAGAGGCTTGGCTTGAATAAATTTGGCATTTGGAGGCCTAGCGCACTCATATCCAACTCAACGACTTGACCTAAAGTGACAAAATATTTCCCCAAGAGGGTGACGTCATGTTTCTAGGGTTTATATTATGTGCAAATTATGAATTAAAAAATTTTATTATGGAAAAGGGGAAAAGTTACCCTTATCTTGTGGTTTACCCTTTGAATTTGGACAAACTATGTTTTAGAGGATTTGTATAAATAGAGATCATCTCTATTTCTTTTTATCATAGCTCTCCCATTGTGACAAGACTACATTGGATGAAATTTGTGCCTTACTTGGGAAATTCTCTTTATCTCTCTTGGTTACATTATCTTGTGATGGTTTTTCTTATGCTATTGGATGGATGGATGTTGCACTAGCTCTCTTGGAGGCTTGTTCTTGCTTTATGGTGGATTTTCCTTGGTGAATTAGGGTTTCATCTTGTTAATGCTTAAACTAGGTAAGGATTTCATGTTCATTTCTCTGTTTTCTTGGTTGTAAGGTTAATGTGATGATCTCTTGGGGAGTATAGGGGCATAAAACCTCCTCCAAGTCCATTATAATTGTTTGGAATAATCTATTGTGCAAATGATACTAGGAGTAAAATGGATTACACCCTCAAAGGTTTTCCTTGGGGAGTAAAAGGGCTTACAACCCCAAGAAATTAACTCATCCAACTTGTTTAATAAATATAATCCATTTTCCCAATAGAAATACACTAGTCTTCATGCATTGGATACATAAATTATTGCATTGGTAATCATGAAAAGTTGAGATATTGAAATTGTCTTAAGTGGAACTTAACCTATATGCTATACATGTCTCTAAGCCACTAAGGAGTCTCATTTAGCCAAGAAAGGCATATTGTTGTTGCAAATTTAATCTACAGCCATTAGGGCTATAAAAAACTCCTCATAACTTTTGATTTTACTCTCTTATCAACTGTCAGAATTTGCTAAGAATTTGCGAGCATAATCTACTAGTCCTAGCGCATCTTTTGGGTGGATTTTTTTCAAGTTTTGGTGGCTGATTTTATTTTTGTAACAACTTGTTTTCTACATCCATAAGTCTGCAAATATATCTCTGCAATACTTTTCCATAACAGCCTTACATTGATACCAAATTCTATGTTTTTATACTTGAGTTGTACTTGTGTTTACTAGCTTATCTCTTGCATCTTGGAAACCATTGACCACTTCTGAGACACATTTCCAAGATAATTTCCATTTAGAAACTTGACCTATAGGGGCATCCACTCATAAGTGTCACTTTCCATCTCATTTCCCCATAGGGTCACCTGGGATTTCTCCCTTGAGGTGATAACTTCACCTCTAAAGTGACAGGAGTACCTATCTGAGGTGACATTGTGCAGGCATTCTCTTACTTGTCATCATCTTGTGGTTTGGGTTGGTTTTTTCCCAACCTACAACTTGTGCGATAACAAGACTCAAGAGTCAAAACCAATGGGGAATTAACACGAAACCTTGTTGTCCCAAAATTGCAATAGTATGGAAATATATATATGCAGTAAATAAGTTATGACAACTACAAATTAAACCATCAAAATCAAGTGTATAATGTTGGAAATAAAGCTAGCAACAAGTAGACAATTTTCCAATAATTAAACCAAGAATTTGATAGTAAAAGAGGGTTGTTATTAGGTGTTATCAGCAAGAATTTACATCAACCTTATGTATGTAGAAAATTTTTGCTACAATAGCAATTCCTAGCCACTAAAACCAACAAGTAAGCCACCCAAACAATAGCCCTTAAGAAATAGATCAATTATGACAGCTTGCAAGTGAATTTCAACAGTAGAAAAGTGAATAAGAGAGTGAAAGAGAGTAATTTTGTTGCAGCCCTATTGGCTATCGCTAATTTTTTATTACAACAATTAGATTACTTGACTAATCAAGACACCCTTAGGGAACAATATGGCTTAAAGCATGTAGAATTAAATTCCAAACATGAACAATTCAATCTCCTTGAAATCACATTTACCAAAGCAATAATATTCAATCTCCAATGAAAAAAAATATTAGTTCCTTATCTATTTGGGTTATGGAGTCTCTTGTTTATGAGCTAGGGTTTATTACTCTTCTAGGGCTGTAAGCCCTTTTACTCCCTAGTGTAAACAAATCTTAGCAAGGTAAATCTACAAGGGTGTAAGTCTTTTTACTCCTTGTAGAAACCTTTTAAATAGCCTTTTCAATGACAATAAAAGAGAGATCCTTGTTGGAGGGTGTATTCCCTTATACTCCTCCAAGGGTTTGACAAAATTACCTTGAAATCAAGAAGAAACACATATAATTGCAGAAATTCCTTACCTAATCCAAGAGATAGCATGAAAATCCCTTACTTATCAATATATTCCACCATAATTGCCAAGAAGAAGCATGCAAGAGAAGTCGCTAGCCTTATTGTACCAATAGACAAGTAAAAGAATCCATTTTTGCACCAAAGACAAGATAAAGAGTTTCCCAAGTAGGGAAAAAATTTCAACCAAGTTTTTATGTAATTCTCAAGTGATTTATGTCTAAAATGAAAGTGAGATGGGCTCTATTTATATGATGTCATCTAAAACCAATTTTCCCACATAATAAAGTCAACAACAAATTAAAAGGAGGCCAACCTCTTTATTTTCCTTTACAATTTACAAAAAAAAAATTTACATAAGGTAAAATCCTCAAAGGGTGACGTCATGCCCTAGAAGGGTGATATAGAGCCTCTAGATGTAAGTCGTTGGGCCTCCAAATGCCATGTGTCAATATCTCATGTGCTAGAGAGTCATTCCATGCATTTAATTCCTTCAAAACACATCACCACACGTTTGGTACCATCAATCCCCCAATACCCTAGCCTCCACATGTCGTCAAGGCTTATAAGGTGACGTCCTAGGCCTCCAAAGGCCATCGTCCAAGTGCTAAGGGATACAATTTCATCCTCTAGTGTTTTCAAGGTGCCTCCAAAGGAAACACTCATCACCTCATGTGCACAATATCTCCTGGGTCCTTTTCCCATCTTGTGGGGTCTAGCATCCATCCTTGGGGTCTTCAACCCCCATGATGATCAAAATGGCACAAATCCTCCATGGGATGGCTTCTCACCTAGAAAGGTCCTACAAAGAAAAACAAGTACACCCTCCAAGGGTCCACAAGTCACATGTATCATGTCAATTAAGACACATTTAATAAAAGAACCACCCAAACATGTGCAATAAATCCCTCCTTTTCAAACTAAACAAATGCTCAAAGACCTTATAAAATTTTCCAAATTTAAGTATGGGAGGGTTGTCATGATGCCCTATTGGGTAGATCAATCCCCAATTCAAGGAGTGTTTCCCAAGAATACCCTCTCTAATTCATGTAAATTAGTATGAGGTGGATGGGCGTATGAATTTTGGGCATGGGGTTCTTGACATACAAGGGCTTATATTGTCTCATTTATGGGTGCCCTTGTAGAGGGTGTGTTGCATCCCTTGTTTGTAATGCAAAAATTTTCCTAACGCTTTTATTTTCTAACGCAACCGCACTCCTCGGAGCACGTCCACTCTCACAGGATCTTCTTCCTTCTCGGCCCGAAGAACTCCAAGGTTCTTCTATTTCCCTATCGGGAAATCTGCACCAACAGTTCTCTTCACGCGATCCCCCTTCCTTGACTTATCAGAGGATCGACACTCGCGACTCCACAAGTTCTCTTTTTCTAGCTGGGCTCTCGAATTCCCGAGACCCGAGATGTCAGTCAACGTTGACTTCCTCTTTCTCCTATCGAGACTTCGGCTCTATCGCGGCTTCGCTACTCGCGACATCAAACACTCGGTTCTCCAACTCCCGATATCCGATGTGCAGAAATGCTGCTACGATCCTATCGCTCTTTCGCTACTTGCCACCTCGCATCCTCGTGACTTGGAGTACCCAATACTTCGGTGCTCACCCTGCGAACTTCCGAGTTCACAAGATCTCCTGATCTCCACCACCTGTCCTCCATTCACTTCTGCGGTGAGATCCCGATGACTTCATGCCACCTGTACTCCACTTCTCTGACTCCCTGTGGCCCACACTGTCTACGCAGCCGTTGAGATATCGCGTATCGCAATATCGTGATTCCTGTTACCAAGTCTTGGGCACTTTTCTCATGAGATCCCGATAGGCGATCTCGCGAATAATCCAACGGCTCTGCTGACTTGGATCAATGACCTGCCCCTCCTAAGCTTCAAAGCTCTCAGACGTTCTCCACCATATTCTCCTTGCACCTCTGCAAAATATATGGTCTTCGGAACTTCACGAAATCTCCTCGAAGAATTTCGACCGTCCGCTCACTCCCTTGATGATTCTGCGAACTGAACCAAGTATTCCTTCCCACAAAGACTGGTTCACTTGCATGCGAGCTTTCAACGCTTGCTTGAACGCTTCGATGCACACTCCCTCTGTGAAATCCCTCGACGAATTCGAAAGCCTACTCCTCCTGAGATTTTCCACAACTCTGAGTCTCTTAGAAACATATAACTCTTTGCACACACTCCTTGTGGAAAATCTTCAACAACATCTAAGTGTTGAAGCTTCGACTCTGCGCACACCTGCAGCAGCAGTCTTAATTCCCTTTTTCTCAGAATCACAACTCTGATTCTTGACTTGGCCTGCGCACTCCTTGCATGGCTCTTCTGCTCAACTATACTTCTGGGAACTTAGAACAAAAGTTGTCTCTATCAGAATCCCTCTGTCAACGCATTCCTTGCAGACAAATTCAACTGCACTCCTTGCAGGAATTCTCTGGCTCAGAATAGAGAAACAATTGAAACTAATTCCTTGCTCCCTCCAGAATTCAATTCAACCATGAAATCACATACACAACATATAAAAGAAAATGTATAACAGGAAGCAAACATTCATGAGCATAACATCAATACATAGAGAACAACACAATCCATGAGTTTGAATCAATGCTTTCTTCTATTAATTCAAATGATTGTACATGGGTGTTCTTCATACACTTCTTTGCATGCTCTCTCCTGCTTCTCTTGCTCAGGATTCTCTATGTTACAATGTACAAAGGAGGGTGTCTATATCCATTTTCCCTCTCGAACTCTAGCTATCAAATCTAGAATTAAATTTCTATCTAACTTTACATTAACTATCTTAAATGCCTCATCTACCTAAGGACGAGAGCTATCCGCTCAAGGTCCATTTACAATATATAAAGTGCGCCTTCATAAATGGCTTCATTAAGGACTTGTGCAACAATCCCAAAGTGTTTTTCAAAATTTGTACTGGCTTGTCCAGCTATCTTCCGCTCCGCGCTGGCTCTCTTTATGTGCTGGCGATGCTCCTGCATCATATTCCTCGGCTTGAAAACTTTCATGGGCTCCTTTCCATGAGCTCCTGCATGGTATGTCCATGCTTTTGTATCACTGCTTCGCAATCCCAGCTGGCATCTTCCACAGGGTGATTCTTCCACTTGACCAGATACTCATAGTACTCCTTTCTCCTGGTCTTCTTTCCTACTCTCTTGTCCAGTATGCATCCCATCTGTGGCTTTTCTACAATCGGCATCTGCTTCGTCCACTAGATGATTGGTTGCTCAATTGCAGTCTTTGCTTCTCCAGCCCTGTACGGGTATAAATCTGCGAGATTGAATATCGAAGATATCCCGATGCTATCTGGCAACTCGATCTCATAAGCGTTCTCTCCGAATTTCCTCAGGACTCTGCATGGCTCAATTTTCTTCATTTTCAGCTTGTTGTATGTTCCCCTTGGGAACCTTTCCTTCCTCAAATGTGCCAGAACTAGATCATCAACTTCAAACCGAAGTTGTCTCCAATGTTGATCTACTCTGTGCTTATATTCCTGGTTCGATTTCAACAACCACTCCTTCACCTGGCTGTGAATTTCTTTCATCGCCTCGACGAACTCTTCTGCACTAGCACTGCTAGTAGCAGTCTGTCCTGAATCCCTTAGTTCAGAAACTCCTCTCGGTTGCATCCCATATACAACCTGAAATGGACTCTTCCCTGTGCTCCGATTCACCGAATCGTTGTATGCAAACTCTTCCTGTGGCAATATGTGGTCCCAACTGCTATGGTGCTCTGTCACCAAGCTTCTCAGCAAGTCTCCCAGACTTCTGTTCACCACCTTTGTTTTTCCATCTGTCTGAGGATGATAAGAAGAACTAAACGCTAAGTTAGTTCCTAGATTCTTCCATAAGGTCCTCCAAAAATGCCCTATGAATTTTGCGTCTCTATCCGAAACTATACTCTTCGGCAATCCATGAAGTCGAACGATTTCTTTGAAAAACAAATTTGCGATATGAATTGCATCACTGGTCTCCTGGCATGGAATGAAATGTGCCATCTTAGAAAACCTGTCCACCACCACAAATATGGAATCAACACCTCTTTGTGTCCTCGGCAAACCCAATACAAAATCCATGCTTATCGCCTCCCATGGCCTCTCTGGTATGGGCAATGGCTAATAAAAACCTGCATTTTGCTTCCTTCCCTTCGAATGCTGGCAAATTCTGCATCTGTCAACGAACCTCTTGACATCTTCTTGCATTCCTGGCCAAAAGTATCATTCATTCAGCTTCGCGAATTTTTTGTCACAGCCAAAGTGTCTTGCCAATCCACCACTGTGTTTCTCCTTCAACAAGTTCTCCCTCATGGAGCATCTCAGAATACACAGTTGATTTCCTCTGAACAACAATCCCTCCTGGATCATATAATATATCCATGGAATCTGATCTCTAAGCACTGGATTCTCAGTTGCTTCATACGCTTCTGCAAAATCTACGTCGCCTGTGTACATGTCCCTGAGATTTTCAAAACCTAATGTTTTGACTCGAAATTCCTGCAGCAACAAACACTTCCTGCTCAAAGCATTAGCCACTTTTTTAGCAGTACCCGAAATATGCTTAATCACAAATGTGAAATTCTGCATATACTCTACCCATTAAGCATGTTTCTGATTCAACTTCTCTTGTTGAGTCACAAACTATAATGCATGATTATCACTGTACAATACAAATTCTTTCACGATCAAGTAATGCCTCCACTTCTTCAGCGCTTGTATGATAACATAAAATTCTTTATCATACGTGGAGTATTTCAGCTTCGCCTCATCAAACTTCTCGCTGAAATATGCAACTGGTCTGTCTTCCTGACTCAAGACCGCTCCTATGGCAAACCCGCTTGCATCACATTTCACCTGAAATGTCTTCATGAAATCTGGAAACACCAACACTAGTTGTTCTGTGATCTTCCGCTTCAACAGATTGAAGCTCTTTTCGGCCTCTGCTATCTAGTGAAAAGATTTATGCCGCTTCTTCACTGTATCCATCATTGCTCCGCTGATTCCACTGAAATTCCTGATGAATTTCCGGTAGAAACTGGCCAAACCATGAAAACTTCTCACCTCGAAAATATTTCTCGGTGATGGCCAATTCTTGATCACTTCTACCATACTTGGATCCATCTTTAATTCATTCGGCGATATGACAAACCCCAAGTAAATGAGCTCTGTCTTCATAAATGAGGACTTCTTCATATTAATCAACAACTTTTCCTACTGTAGCTTCCTCATCACAATGGACAAATGCTTTAGATGCTCAGCCTCTGATTTACTGTAAATCAATATGTCATCCAAATAAACAATGAAAAACTTCCCGATGAATTCCCTCAAGACTTCGTTCATCAACCTCATAAAGGTACTGGGTGCATTCGTCAAACCAAATGACATGACTAGCCATTCATACAGTCCTTCGTTGGTTTTGAAGGCCGTCTTCCACTCATTACCTTCTCTCATGCGAATCTGGTGATATCCGCTTTTCAAGTCTATCTTTGAAAAGTACCTTGCCCCGCTCAGGCAATCCATCAGATCATCCATCCTTGGCAATGGGAACTTGTACCTGATGGTTATCTTATTTATCGCTCTGGAATCGGTACACATTCTCCAACCTCCATCCTTCTTCGGACTGAGTACTGTCGAAACAACACATGGAATCAAGCTCTCCCTAACCAATCCTTTATCTAACAGATCCTGTACCTGCCTTTTTACCTCTTCGTTCTCCTACGGCGTTAATCTGTACGCAGCTTTATTCGGAAAACTAGCCCCTGGTATGAGGTCTATGTGATGACTCACACTTCGCATCGGTGGCAACGAACGAGGTAATTCGTCCACTATGATGTCAGCGAACTCTTCCAATAGTTCCTGAACCTCATCTGGTAAATCATCCACTCTTGTGCTAGTCATAACAATCCTTGGTTTCTTGACCAAAAAGAATTGTGGATCTTCCTTCTTCTCTACCTCTGTAAGAAGTTCCTTCCCACTCATGAGAAGTATTGTGTTTCTCACTTCCGGTTTTACTTCCTTATCCTTTATTGGAAGCAACCTGTGTGTCCTCCCATCCTTCTCCAGGGTATATGTGTTCATTCTCCCATCATGAACCACATTTCTGTCATATTGYCATGGTCTACCCAGCAATAAATGACATACATCCATGGGAATAACATCACAGAGTACTTTATCATTATATCYRCCTATCTTGAATTCAAATAAACATTGTTTAGTGACACTTACCTTATGTCCCTTCTRTAGCCATGAAACTTTGTATGGACTCGGGTGATCAGTTGTCTCTAGTTCTAACTTTTCCACCATCTCGGTTGAAACGAGATTATCTGTGCTCCCRCTGTCCACGATAACCTTKCATACCCAATCCTTGGTCTTRTAAGTTGTTCTGAAAAGTTTGGTCCTTTGAGYTGAGTCCTCCACCTCCTTCCCAGGTGTTAAGAGAACTTTACGCATCATCAATGACCTTCYGCCTTCTRTCTCTTCGGTCTCAAMATCCCGCTTCTGTGCTTCGRTGATGTGAGCTTCTCCAACGTCCTTCTTTTTTTCTGGACACTCAAATGACCTGTGCCCATTATTCCCACATGTGAAGCATGTGATTACTCCACCTCTGGTATGAGGAAAAGTGTTTACRTCARCATAATCTCCTCTCTGCTCAATATATGGTCCTCTCTATGAGGTTCCACCTCTTTCTACTTTACCCTAAGGTTTCTTCCATTCCTCCTTGGGATTTTGAGTTCTTTCCTGGGCAATTGCCTTGCCTCTGGGCTGACTTCCGCCTCGCCCTCGCTGACCTTGCTTACGGCTCAGCTTCTCCTCTGCTTTCAGAGCCATCTGATAAGCATCCTCCACCGTCCTGATGGTAACCATTCTTAACTCATCCTGAATGTCGTATCTCAGACCATTTAGATATCTAGCAACCTTTTCATCATCGCTCTCCCAATGACCTGCTCTGATGTTCAGTCGATAGAATTCCTCAATGTATTCTTTCATTGTCATCAGCTTTTGTCTCAGGTTTTGCATTCTCCTGAACAGAGTAATTTGATAATCTCTTGGGATGAACTTCGCCTTCATCTTCGCGATCATTCGATCCCAACTCTTGATCTTCTGCTTTCCTTTGCAGCGTCTGTCAGCTTGTAGCTCGTCCCACCATAAGGCTGCATTTCCTTTTAAGCATGTGACAACATGTCTGACCTTCTTATCCTCTTCGATCTCTTCATAGTCGAAGTAGGTATCAAGAGCTCTAATCTAGTCTAGCAGTTCTTCTGCATCCAAGTTCCCCTCATAGAATGGGATGTCCATTTTCGCTTTCGCACCCATCCTGGCGATAGATTTAATTAATCGCTCAATTGATGCATCTTCGGATGCAACTTCTTCCTCTTGTTCAGCCCCAACTTCATCCTCTAAATCGCTGAAATTCCCTGCACTAGCTGTGTGTCTCTGAGCTATCTCCATCTCTTCAAGTCTGGCTCGAAGATCTCTCATCTGTCTCTCCATTTCTGGATTTCCTACTGGCCTGCCTCTTCTCCGCACCTCTCTATCCTCTGGATCAGGTGGTTGTCTTTCTCTTCTGGGTGGCATGGTGAACTTCTTCTCCTCTGCTACAAAAAGAAAAGAATAACCTCGCTCTGATACCAACCCTGACGCTATCGCACTCCTCGGAGCACGTTCGCTCTCATAGGATCTTCTTCCTTCTCGGCTTGAAGAACTCCAAGGTTCTTCTATTTCCCTATCGGGAAATCTGCACCCATAGTTCTTATCGCGCGATCCCCCTTCCTTGACTTATCGGAGGATCGACACTCGCGACTCCGCAAGTTCTCTGTTGATAGCTAGGCTCTCGAATTCCCGAGACCCGAGATGTCAGTCAACGCTGACTTCCTCTTTCTCCTATCGGGACTTCGGCTCTATCGCGGCTTCGCTAATCGCGACATCAAACACTCGGTTCTCCAACTCCCGATATCCGATGCGTCGAAATGCCGATATGATCCTATCGCGCTTTCGCTACTCGCCACCTCATGTCCTTGTGACTTGGAGTACCCAATACTTGGGCGCTCACCCTGCAAACTTCCGAGTTCACGAGATCTCCCGATCTCCGCCACCTGTCCTCCACTCACTTCTACGGTGAGATCCCGATGACTTCGTGCCACCTGTACTCCACTTCTCTGACTCCCTATGGACCACACTGTCTACGCAGCCGTCAATATATCGTGTATCGCAATATCACGATTCCCGTTACCAAGTCTTGGGCACTTTTCTCACGAGATCTCGATAGGCAATCTCGCGAATAATCCAACAACTCTGCTGACTTGGATCAACGACCTGCCCCTCCTAAGCTTCAAAACTCTCAGACGTTCTCCACCGTATTCTCCTTGCACCTCTGCAAGATCTACGGTCTTCGAAACTTTGCGAAATCTCATCGAAGAGTTTCGACCGTCCGCTCACTCCCTTGATGATTCTGCGAACTGAACCAAGTATTCCTTCCCACGAAGACTAGTTCACTTGCATGCGAGCTTTCAACGCTTGCTCGAACGCTTCGATGCACACTCCCTCTGTGCAATCCCTCGACGAATTTGAAATCCTACTCCTCTTGAGATTTTCCACAACTCCGAGTCTCTTAGAAACATAGAACTCTTTGCACGCACTCCTTGCGACAAATCTTCAACAATGTCTAAGTGTTGAAGCTTCGACTCTGCGCACACCTGCAGCAGCAGTCTTAATTCCCTTTTGCTCAGAATCGCAACTCTGAGTCTTGACTTGGCCTGCGCACTCCTTGAACAGCTCTTCTTCTCAACTGTACTTCTGGGAACTTAGAACAAAAGTTGTCTCTATCTGAAGCCCTCTGTCAACGCACTCCTTGCGGAAAAATTCAACTGCACTCCTTGCAGGAATTCTCTGGCTCATAATAGAGAAACAATTGAAAATAGTTCCTTTCTCCCTCCAGACTTCAATTCAACCATGAAATCGCATACACAGCATATAAAATCAAATGTATAACAGGAAGCAAACATTCATGAGCATAACATCAATACATAGAGAACAACACAATCCATGAGTTTGAATCAATGCTTTCTTCTATTAATTCAAATGACTGTACATGGGTGTTCTTCATACACTTCTCTGCATGCTCTCTCCTGCTTCTCTTTCTCAGGCTTCTCTATGTTACAATGTACAAAGGAGGGTTTCTATATCCGTTTTCCCTCTCGAACTCTAGCTATCAAATCTAGAATTAAATTTTTATCTAACTTTACATTAACTATCTTAAATGCCTTATCTACCTAAGGACGACAGCTATCCGCTCAAGGTCCATTTACAATATATAAAGTGTGTCTTCATAAATGGCTTCATTAAGGACTTGCGCAACAATCCCAAAGTGTTTTTCAAAATTTGTGCTGGCTTGTCCAGCTATCTTCCGCTCCGCGCTGGCTCGCTTGATGTGTTGGCTATGCTCCTGCATCATTTTCCATTAATTTATTATAGTCCAAAACATTGAGTGTTATGTGGAACAAAAATTAAGGAGCACTGCAATGCCACTTGAATTTAGAAACACATTGAGTTCCATGTTCAAGGAAAGTAAAATACACCACAAATGCATCCCCCCAACAACTAAGACATTTATTAAGTATATGTTTTATTTTTTTTAAAGGTTCTTGATTTTTATGGAGAAGCATTTCATTGCTCTCAGGACCTTAGAGTGAGCATCTAGAAGGATTAGTTATGGATTTTATATTTTTCCAACTACAACACCTCTGGGACTTTATCCCTTTCTTCCCATGAAATGAGGTATAATCCCTTGTTGGGGTCAATAAGCCTAGAAACCCAAAAGATAAGGAAATGAAAGGGAAGAAGTGTGGAAAGGGGAAAGTATGTGTGGGAATGGTATGATGACCCTTCAAGGAGACCCCCTAGTAGCATCCCTTTTCCTGAGTGTGGTCCACTTACTAGGAAACCATGTCAACCACGAAGGTAAAATGAGGAAAAATGTATAATTTCCAAGAAAACAATTTCATGATCAAGAAAGGAGTCTTTGCAACATGCTCAAATGCTTCAATTATTAAACTGACACTTACCATGACACCAAACTTGTTACCTCATGAAGAAAGACTTGTTGTCCTTTCTGGACCATGCTAGTGTGGTGGACATTGTTGTTGTCGATGAATGATGATGTGTGGTGAGAGGAGGGGATTTGACTTCTCATATGGCTCTCGACACTCCATGTATTCAACCTGTAGGCCTCAAGACATCATCTCATTAGTTACCCCTAGACCCAAGGGGTAATAATGGCTTAAGTCCAATGGATGTGTAGCGTGTCCAAAATAATGCATACCTTGAATATTAGGAAAAATGTTAGCATCTAAATTCGGAAGGAAGGGTTGCAAGGCCACTAAGATTTCATGGAGAGGTGAGGTGGATCACCTTGTTGTAGAGCTTGAAGATTATGGAAAATCATAAGGGGGATTAAACACCCTTCTCATCATGGAAAATAAAATAGTGTTAGAGAGTGTCATCAAAGGGTAGGTTATGCTAGAAAAATGGAGATTCAAAGCACTATAAGGGAATAGGAAAAAGAAAAAACTATAGACAAAACGTCGCTTCATTGCAAATCTAGAAACTCAAGCATTGATGGTGCTCATTTTCAAAAACCTAACTTTCTCAAGACCAAATGTCCCAAGTGGGACTTACCATATCAAGTTGATAGTGGTTCCAAATCCTTCCCACTGCCTCAAGCCCTACTCTCATCTAGACTTTTGGAGGCTATCCATGCTGATACTGAATGTTTGGGTAGTGGAGACCAAGCAATAGAAAGACATATCTAGTTATTGTTAAGCATAAGAGAATCACTAGAAACAGAGAAAGAGGGTAGATAATGCATTCTCCTAGCAATATCACATTGCAAAGGAAAGAAAAAAGTCATGTGTGAAAAAAACCAAGGGAAGGATGATAGTGGAAGTAGAAAAGGAATTGATCTTTGATACAATCCTCCAATACACTCTGTTACCAAAAAAACTAGAACCTTTAGCTTAAAGTCCCAAAAATATGATACTATCCTTATGGAACTCAGGAGGTTGGACATTCTCACCTCACCAACTCTTTTCTCACTTTAGAATCAGGAAAGGGTTCTTAGTAAATGGGGATTTCCCTAAGGGTTAACTAGGCTGATTTTTTGTAAGAACGATTGGGAGTAAAGAGAACCTAGCAACAATGTAGATGAAAATGATAAAAGGAAGTGGGATTGGTGTGATGAATAGAAGGGATTCCAATGCCTTATCTATTTGGGCTTTGTATTCATTTAATAAGTCTCAAGAGGGAAATTCAAGGACATATAAATATCCATTTGACATGTTCTACACATCTTGACTTGGTTCAACAATATACATAACCTGGACAAACAATTTGAGGATGTGAATAACTGTACCCTTAAGTTTTAGTGGTTAACATATTACAAGGTTATGAGGGAGAGGGTGAATCAAGATCTACTACTCAAAGGAAAATGGGGTGGCCCCTACTAAACATTGTATACTTTATTGGATTATTTACTATTTGGTTATGGTATCATGTCAATTTTACACACATAAACATGAACATGGATACACATTATATTAAGAGAGAGTGGTTTCAGTTGTATGTTATTAGATGATGTAAATTATAATGTCTCAATATATAGTAGGATAGGAGAAGAGGTATATGTTAAGTAATTCTCAAATACCTAGCAATTAACGATTACACTAAATCCTATATTAAATCCTTATTCCCCTAGTGATCATATGAAGACATACTTGTGGCCTATAAAGTATTTTTGAATTTTCTAGAAAAGTATTCCATATTGTTCAAAATCCTATCATACTACGATCAATTGTTCCTAGTCTAGTCTATGGACCCTCCAAAACACACAATCCTCTAGTTACTTGGAAACCTATCATGTGTTTCTGTTACAATAACATTGATTATTTACAATGTAGAAAACATTATTCTAAGATAAATATTGATTGATAAAATGATAAAAGATGATGATACAATCATCCTTGTGGAAGTTTACTTATAGCAATGACTGGTCACGAGGTGAAGAGGTATGTGCCTCTTGATCTTTCATTCATTGAATTTTATTATTATTATTATTATCATGTTTTTATATTTAAGTTATATTTATTATGTTCATAACATTGCCATCCCATTAAAATTTGCTTAGTCCTCAAAGAAAGGGTAGTGACGGGTATTGTTGGTGAAAGTGATCTAATTCCCACGATGAATATTATTCTGGAAGGTTTTTCCATTTGATGAGATATTCCTTAATGGTTCTAGAACGTAGCACCTTTTCCTTAGTGGCTAGAATACCTTCTGGTTCTAAAATAATTCTCCCTTCGTCATCGAATTCAGGGATTTCTGTTTGAACTGGTTGGGCTTGTCCTAATACCTTCTTGAGACATGAGACATGGAATACATTATGGATGTGACAATTGTCTAGAAATTCCAATCCATAAGCTACTTTGCTAGTTTTTTGTTAATTTGAAAAGGTCCACAAAATTTAGGAGCCTGTTTGTTCTTCCCTTTTTGCTTAAGGGATAATTGTTTGTAAGGTTGAAGTCTTACAAACACCCAATCACATTCTTCTAACATTCTTTTGGATCTATGTTGGTCTGCTAGTTGTTTCATTCGATTATGAGTTGTTGCTAGTTTTATTTTAATATTTTGATGGTTTTATGTTCTTCCTCTAGCTGATTTTTCACTTCTTGGACCTTAGGATCAATTAGTGCAAACTCTTTCCATTTGTGTGGTTCATAACCATATTAGGCTTGCAAAGGGGTCATTTTACTGGAAGTGTGGTATGTATAATTATGCCACCATTCAGCTAGATGTAACCATTGAGACCACTTATTTTTCTTATCTGTCACAAAGAAACGAACATACATTTCTAATAATTTATGTACAATTTATGTCTGACCATCTATTTGTGGATGGTAGGCTGAGCTCATATTAAGGGATATTCCTATTTGTTTGAAAAAATATCTCCATAAATTTCCTTTAAATTTTGCATCCCTATCATTGACAATAACCTTCATAAAACCATGCAATTTATAGATGTTTTTGCAAAAGATGTCTGCAATTTGTTTTGTTGATTCAGTTTTCCTCACTGCCATAAAATGTGAATATTTTGGTTAATCGGTCAACCATGACAAATTTTTTATCCTTCCCATCGAACATGGGTATCCCTTCAATGAAATCCATCGAGATCTCTTCCCATTTTCGGTCTAGAATGTGTAGAGGATGAAGTAACCTTGGAGGCATAACATTTTCATTTTTATTTCTTTGACATGTGTTACATTTGACAATAAATTTTTGAATATATTTATTCATCCCCTTCCAATAGAATCATTGTCAAGCATTAGTAGTTTTTGAAAAATCCCACATGTCCTCTTATCGAGGAGCAATGTGATTCCTTTAAGACTTTCATTCTAAATTTTGAAGATTGAGCTAGATAGATTCTCTCCTTATACCATAAGATGTCATTTTTCCATTCAAATTTTGGGTTCTAGTCCAAATTGTTGATTATTGAATTAGATTCAAGATCCTTGGAATATTCAACTCGGATTTCATCTAACCAATCAAGAATCACCAATGTTGTTGCATATTCTCTTACTTCGTCATCCTTTCGTGATTATGCATCAATAACTACATTGTCCTTCCCCTATTTTTGTGTTATTTTCATATCGAAGAGAAAGTTTTTCCATCCATTTTTATTGTTCAGTGGACAATGTGTTTTGTCGTAGTAGGTATTGAAGACTGTTGTGATCCGTATGTATTGAGAATTTTCTTCATAAGAGATATTGTCGCCACTAATCTAATGCATGTATAATGGTGAGAATTTCCTTGTTATAGGTAGACTTTAAGCCTTCCCTTTTGTTGACATTTCAACTTTCAAAATCTATTGGATGGGCATTTTATATTAACATTGCTCCTATTCCAAATTCTGAAGCATCACACTCTACTACAAAGGGTTTTGTAAAATATGGTGTTTCTAACAAAGGTACAGAGGACATAACCTTTTTCAACATCTTAAAACATTCTTCTGCCTTGTTATCCCATTGGAAGGTTTTTTTTCTTTAATAGGTTTGACAACGGTGTCGTCCAATGAGCGTAGTTCTTGATAAATATTCGATAATAACTTGTCAATCCTAGGAATCCCCTTAGTTTTGATATGTTGTTTGGTTGTGGCAATTCCATGATTTCTTTGATTTTACTAGGGTCCACCTTGACTCCTTCCTTGGATATTATATGGCCAAGTTATTCCACTTCCTCTTTACCAAACATACATTTTGATATTTTTGCATAGAAATGATTTTTTTCTAGGAGAGAGTATCTTCTCTAAATGATCCATATGTTCCTTCCAAGTCTAACTATAAATAAGAATATCATCAAAAAAGACTATTACGAACTTCCTTAAGTAGAGTCGAAAGAGTTGGTTCATAGTTTCTTGGAAAGTAGCAAGGGCATTGGTCAACTTGAATGGCATCAGCTTGAACTCATAGTGACCTTCGTGTGTTTGAAAAGAAGTTTTTTCCACATCCTCTAATCTTACTCGGATCTGGTATTACCCTAACCTTAGATCCAATTTTGAAAATTATTTTTCTCCATGAAGTTCGTCCACCATCTCATCTATGAATGGTATAGAATTTTTATTTTTTTTATAGTTATTTTATTTAATCCTCGATAGTGTATGCATAGTTTGAAAGATCCATCCTTTTTCTGAACCAAGATTACTGGGGATGCATATGGGCTCCTACTTGTTGTAATAACCCCACATTTTAATAAGTCTTGAATTATCCTTTCTATCTTTTCTTTATGGTGGTAAGGATATCGGTTGGGTTTTATATTAACTAGTGTTGAATCCGGTTTAACCTTGATTATATGCTCTATCTTTCTTTCTAGAGGAAACTTCATAGGTAAGTCTTGGAATACCTTGTCATATTTTTAAATTGATGTTTCAATCTCTGGGTGTTGAGAATGGACCACTTCTTATGTTAATAACTCCATCTGGTGGCATCGTGCAACTTAAGTCGGTGCAACTTTTCAAATTAGTTTCTCCATTTTTTGAGAAGATATAATTTGGGTGGGGGGTGGCTGAAATCCATACAATTTATATTTTCTTCCTTCCCATTTGAATTTTATAAATTTCTTTTGGTGGTTTTCCAAATAGTGTTGAGATTTGGGTACATTGGAAAGTGGTCCCCTTGTGTTTGTGAGTCTCTAAACACAAAGGGGGAGACTATTACCCTTGTACTTTACCTTTATGTTCTAATTTCACTTTGACTTAGGAGATTTAAGTCAAAAGTGATTTTTTGTCATTTAAGGAAAAAGTGACATATAATTCACTTTGTGGGTGAATTAAAGGACATGAGACAAACTAAGGAAACTTTAGAAACTAGGTTTTCTAAGTGATAATTTTGGGATTAAATATCGTCCATTGATTAGACATGGATAGATTGAATCTAGGCCATTGGTATTTTAGGTTTGTCCAAAGACAGGCTAAAGGAGGGAAAAGGGTAAGGAAGAGGCTCACTTGTCACTTGAGAGAGTTGAGTGAGGAGAGGAAGAGAAGAGAACACTTGGGTGAATTTCTTGGGGAGAAGAGGGTGCATGAGGTCAAGGTTTTGGAGGAGAATCCATTGAGAGGGCACAAACTTCCTTGAAGATATTTAATGGAGGTTGGGTGATAGTTTTGAAGAAGGGCACATTCTAAAGGGAGGAGGCACACAAGCTAGTGGAGGGGCACATCCAGACGGTGGAGGCGCATATAGCTTGTGAGAGGGCGCATCCTTGAGGAGGAGGTTCACATACTTGGAGTGGGAGCACTCTATAGCATAGAGGGAACAATGGTATGTGAGGGTGCTTACTCGTTGAGGAGCATTTTCTAGAGGAGGGGTGCATTAAGCCAAGGAGAGGAGGCATACTTGTGTAAAGGGTGAAAATTCCAAGGAAAAGGCAAGGCTCAAGTCAAAGGAAAATGAAAAGGAAAGAGACAAGGAAGAGGACCAAAGGTGTTGGACCTTGGTTATGGATTAATAAATAAATCAAAGAAAAAGGAAAAGAAAAGATGAAGTGTGAACTACGTGGAAGGTACATTGACTAAGATTGGGTCAAAGTGGTCAAAGAAGCAAAAAATAAGGAGCGAAGCAAGGGAAATCTATCCTTTGAATGAGAAGATCAAGGATGACATATCATTAAGGAAGATGGATCGTGAACAACTCAACAAGTGGAAGAATATGTCAACGAGTGATTTGGAGCACTTCATGGGAAAGAAGGAAAGACAACTTGGCGAAGCCCGTAAAATGTGGGTCAAAGAGGACCTAGGTTTTTAGACACCTAGGGTTTTTACACATAGACTTTTTCATGTAATGTATAAATAAAGGTCTAGATGAACTGGGATGGGTTCGTTCAGAGTTGGTTGTTTGTCGTTGGTTGTTTTTGTTGTTCATTATGTATTGTGCGAGAGAGAAGTGTTGTGTGTGAGAGCATTATGTATTGTAAGATCTTCAGTTGGGTGCGAAGATCAACCCTGTGACTGGGTGCGCAAGGAGGGGAGAGAGAGAAAGAGATAGAGATCTACAAGCTAAGAGCACAGATAGAACTATATGTTTTCATATAATATCAAGAAACGTAGTTTTGTGGATGTAGCCCTAGGGAGAGGGTGAACCACATATAT
>ML791016.1:98893-129469 GCA_009831015.1 Picea engelmannii | reverse complement strand
AAGACAAAAATTGGACCAAGATTTACTAGAACGAGATGAAGAAATATTATGATTAAAAAATCATAATCAAAATTTACTAGTTAAAATCAGAAAGTTAAAAGACAAGAAGCAAGGGAATACAAATTCAGAACAAGAAAATAAAGGTCTCAAGGAGAAATCAACTGAAAAGGAGGAAGAAATCTCCTACCTAAGGAACCTTAACTAGAAGTTACTTGAACAAATTAAAATCTTAAAGGACGAAACAAAGGAGAATCTCGAATCAGAAAAAGACAATAGGTCAAAAAAAAAGGAAGAACTTTTACGATTAAGACGACATAATCAAGATTTATTAACTCAGATTAAAAAGTTGAAGCATGATAAGAAGACTTTACAAGAAAATATAGATCGCAAAACATCATTAGTCGATAAGGAAACGATGATAGACCCAATCAACCTTACAACTCAAAAGGAGGAAAATCTAGCTGATGTAAAGAAGTTTTCAAATGTCGAGGTACAAACAAGCCAGAGATATCAAGAAGACTCAATTCCAAAATTTAATCAACAAAAAGATACAAGTATACGAAGTAAGGATCGAGTTGAAAGGATTCCTTATCAACACCCTAATCACAACAATCGATACTTTAGCCAATCCTTGTATCAACAAAAACAAATGACTAGTATATCGAAGAATATTACTTCCACTACAAGTGATGCTCAAAGTCAAAGCTATCATCGGAGTCGAAATTCATCAAGTTCTTTCCAAGAACCCTATAAACTCCCCATGCAGAAGATCGAATTAGGATGGGCAGACTCCTTTACAATGCGACAGTTCTGCTCAGTGCTTAGAAGATCCTATCGTCTCAGGTCCTCAACGATTATTAGCTCGATAATGAAAAATCATGCGACAATAATTACAAGCTAGCACAAGAGATAAGTATTCCATAAAGTATGCTTTGAGGACAAAGAATTTTTAAGGGGAAGGCAATGTTATGAACATAAATATACATATAAAATAGATATTCATAACATAATAATTAATTAATAAATAATAATTATTAATAATGAAAGGTCGTGTCTCAAAGGACATGACTATTGGTTAAGGGCACCCCTGCATGGGTATATAAACGATCCCTCATTCTCAATCTTATATCATATCTTATCTATTCATTTATTATTTACAGTCCTATATCGATTACTTTGTTATATTCCAAGTATTTTGGATAATTCTTGTGTGAGCGAACTTTGTTCACCTCAGTGTTAGATCTGAGATATAACTATACGAAGTGACTTTAAGTTGGTAATTGATATCTAGCTGTTATGTTTCTATTGTTTCAGATCCAATTTGTATTTCCTCTATTTGTAGACACCTGTGTCCTACACCCCCCTATTTTTACTTCAGGTGAGATTGCATCTGCTTCGCAGGTGTTTCTGAAAGGGCTAGTAGTTAGGGCTTGTTGGTGTGCTGTTAGAGTTGAACCCTGGGTCTGCCCCTGTGCCAACAAATGGTTCTGTTGCTGGGACCAAGATCTTCTTGAGGGAATTTCAAGGTGGTTTCCATCGAAGACAGAGATTTAGAAGTGGATAGAAGAACAAGAGAAGGACTTCGCTGAGGCTCAAAATAAGAACCCTAATCTTATCACAAAAGACTAGTTGGGAAAGTATATCTTTAGCGATATACACAAGATTTTATTTGGAGGAATTCATAAGGAGTTATAGGAGTGGTTAGCTAGATTAGTAGATACCCAGTTTGAGATCAGAGCTAGACCACCTGTGGTTTGGACGTCGATGTTGATCAAGAAGGTCAAGAAAGTTGATAATGTCGTGTCAAGAGAAGTAGATCACTAGTTCAATAGTACTATTGGAGGGTACATCACTGAGTTTTCTATTGACAGAGTAGAGTCATATAGCCAAGCAGAGAGATATTTCTTTAAGGGACCTAGGGGAAAATTGTTACACTTTTTGAAGTTGAATATCAAGATGTTATTGCATGAGAAGAACATATTTAAGATACGGTAGTTGGTCAGATCGAAAGGATAATGTTCAAGAACTCAGACAACGACAAAGACACAGAGGTTGGACACACGCACAGTGGGAGATCATTTAGAGAAGTTCCTTTGGTGAACCTGTTTGAGCAGGGTCACGAGACACTAGCATAGGACGAAGGGTTATATAGTGGAGAAGAAGAAGAGTTGTTGAACAAGGAACATTCAGAGTCCTCTATGGCAGAGGAAGGGAAGACTGAAGAACCTCACCAAGGATAATAAGAAACTTTAGGAACTGTGTCAACTGTTGAAGTAAGTACTATTACTCCTCCTATTGTTTTAGCAGCATTAAGTAACTAGAGTAGTCAGAGTTACCAGAGCACTCAGAGCCATGTTACTAGCAGTTCAGTATATACTTAGTCAGTAAATCTAGGAAGAGCTATGGCAGATGAAATGAGGCTACCTATATTTAGAGGAGATGGATATGAAGATCCTGATCAACACTGGTTTTTATGCGAAGCTGTGTGGATTATTAAGAATGTTAGTGACGAAGCAATTAAGAGAGTAGCTCAGTTTAGTACTACCTTGAGAGACCACACACTGAGTTGGTACATGAAGTTTGTTACTGGAGTTGCATAGCCTAAACCACTGAATGAGATCAAGACTGTGTTGAGAGCAGAATTCAAGAAACCCAAGTCGGAGTCACAGCGTATTACAGAGCTAAAAGAAATCAAGCAGAAAGTAGTTGAACCTGTTTAGGATTTTGATCAAAGGTTTAAGTCCTTGACAGGCTGATTGAGTTTTCATATTCTAGATGAGCAGAACAAGGAATGGTTCATTGTTTCCCTCTTACCACACATCATAGTTCCTCTGATGCAACAGAATGTTGCTTCATAGGCTGAGGCATTGGAGATCTCCATGAAACTAGAATCATCCCCTATGGGAGAATCCATCACAGGGATGAGTCAAATTTTGAGTCAGCTAACTAGTTTATCTCTGCAGGTTGAGGATAATATGAAGAAAGACAAGGGAAAAGATAAAAGAGAATACATATGGTGTATTGGATGCAAATTAGAAGGCCATGATAAGGAGAATTGTCCCCTATTTCATGAGTACTTGTCCTCTAGAGCCCTGATCCCTTTGAAGCAAGTTACTATACCTTGGTGTGAGGTATGTAGAAATAAACATCGCCATGGTGAATGTTACTACATGCAAAAATATGTTCAGACACCTACAAACCTCTACTGCACATTTTGTAAATCTGTGGGGCACGATGAGAAGGATTGTAGGGCTTACGATCTCTTGCATGAAAGATCAAGAGACACATATCAAATTCAAGTCGAAGTACAAAAGGAAGGAACTGCTACACATTTTAACTCTCCAGAGAAGAGGAAACTTCAACCCTCATGGTGGATTCAAAGGAAGAGGATGAGGTGGAGGCATGGGTCAAGGTCGAGGTCAAATCATTTGTTGCAACTGCGTAATCCAGGACACTTGGAAAGGTACTATCAGAACCCTTATACCACTTGTAGTTACTGCAACTCATTTGAACATGTCATAGAAGATTGTCCCGTGTTGTTAGCCAAGCTTCAAGAGAGACGAGGAGGAAACCAACAAGTACAATTGATCTCAGCAAAACCTCGTAGAGTGGATCCTAGAGTTGATTTTATCACTAGAGGAGGCCCTGCTATAGGCGAAGATAGAGTGACTCAAGCAAATACCATAGAAGGATCAAGGGTTAGAAGAGTTGCAAAGAAGACACAAGAGTTTGATCCAAGAAAAGAGAAACAAACATTTGAAGAGGAAAGAAAAGAATTTGGAGGATATCAAGATTCTTCTTCAAAGGCACAACCAGAAGTGAGAGAATGTGGTATGCCTCTGGCATTTGATCAGTCTACATCACCTAGAGAAGGAAAAGAGGTAAGAAAGCTTGTTAGTTTCTTGTATAAGTTCATTGATTTGATTAAGGATGAAATAGCCATACAAGAACTACAACACTTGATCCGACAGTATGAAACAGGGAAGGTAGACCCTCTATTGAATAGATCAGTACATCAAGTATCCAAAAAGAGAAGGACAAATAAGGAGCTACACCTTAATGCTCAGATTGGAGATTATGATATAGATTATGCGGTCCTCGACTTAGGGTCAGAAGTCAATGTTATGACGAAGTAGACATGGGCACTGATGGGAAAACCTAAGTTGATTTACTCCCCTATCAGGCTTAGGATGGCTAATTAGAAGGTAGTAAGCCCCTTTGGGAGACTGGAGCACGTCCCTATGGACATCGATGGGGTAAGGACATTTGTGTATTTTGAGGTGATTGAGATAGTTGACGATAGTTGTCCTTGTCCTGCACCGTTAAGAATTGATTGGGCTTTCAATAATTCTACCGTGGTTGAATTAAAGAAAAGAAGAATGACATTTGAAGGTTATGTACTTAGGGTCATTGCACCTCTGGATCCTAATGAAGGTCGTAGATACACATAACCCATCAGAGAAGAAGACCGCACATATGAGCTAGAAAATATTTACAAACTGACAGCAAGACAACATGATTACAATAATCCTACAACAGACAGGAATTTAAGTTGGCGAAGTGACAACACATGTTCATCAGATTCGAAAGAAGCACTAGAGAACTAGTAGAACAAGATGTATGAAGTTTTTTCATGGAGGTGTGATAGATTGACCAGGGAATTTCGTTGGATTGGCACAAAAGTAAGTAATCTACCCACATTTGATGGTTTAAATCATTTAGAAACATTCTTATCATAATTTGAAGAAATTGTACCAGTACAACAGAGACTGTTGGGATTGGATGAGGCCTTGAAATCAATGCCAACAAGATGGTGGGGAACACATAAGAAGAACATCACGGACTAGGTGCAATGTCGCACTTTGATGAGAGTGCACTTTTCAGACAAAATAGAAGGGTGTGAGGTTAGATACACATGTCAGAGTTGTCTGAAGGACCATGTGTTAAGTTGTGAGAACGCCTGGAGCCACATTCCTCAAGAGAAGTGGGTGCATAAATTCATTAACACTTTGGACACAACACCTATGAATTGGAATCTTCAAATGGAACTGCACCTCACCACTGTAGATTGGCAAGGTATGACTCAGAATTTTGTAGCCACATTTTTATTTGAAAGTCAGTACCCTATAGTAGATCAATATTTACAAGTTGTAAGACAAAAAGTATTTGAGGAGGCACCTAACCTCCCTCTGGAGCAAGAAGATGAATGGACTGCACCTCTTCAGAAATTGCAAGGATGTTACAATATCAATGCTAATAAAGATGATGATCCTAGGAATGTGAACATCGCATAAACAGAAGGATAGAGAGACATAGAGGACTAGAAGTCAAACTACCTTTTATTGGACAACCAATCAAAATCAAGAAAGTTAACATTAGAACAAAGAAAGCCCCTAAGCTAACAAATGTTGGAGATTATCGGAATGATGCCACTATTGACAAGATCATAGAACTATTGCATCAATATCAGGACTTGTTTCCAACCAAGTTCACTTATATGAAGGGAATTAAATGGCCCATGGGAGAGATGAATATCCCCTTGAAACCAGATGCAAGGCTAGTGAAGTAGAGACCCTACAGATTGAATCCCAAATATAAGAAGAAATTCAAGATTGAACTAGATGGAATGTTGGAAGCAGGAATCATAGAACTTGTTGAAGAGTCAGAATGGATTAGCTCTATGGTGGTTCAGAATCTGTGTAGACTTGAGGAAACTGAATGATGCATGTTTACATGATCCCTTCCCTACACCGTTTACTAACGAAGTGTTAGATAATGTGGGAGGACATGAATTTTACTCCTTCACATATGGATTTTCAGGTTATCACCAGATCAGGATTTCCAAGGAAGATTGCCACAAGACCACATTTGCAATAGAATGGGGATCCTACCAGTACACATTGATGCCTTTTGGATTGAAGAATGCACCAACCATCTTTTCTAGGGTGGTGGTCGAAGCATTCAAGGAATTTCTACATAAATTTATGGAAGCATATTTTGATGATTGGACTGTTTTTATCTTATTGCAAAATCATATTGAATGTTTAAGACTAATGTTGGATAAGTGCAGGCAATGCAATATTTCCCTGAACTTGAATAAGTGCATCTTCTTTTCACCCTTTTGCGTGTTGCTCGACCATATTGCATGTAAGCAGGGGTTGCTGGTAGATCCGTCCAAGATTGCCATTATTGTTGATCTACCCCCTCCTACTTCAATTAGACAACTGCTCACTGCACTGGGACATATTGGATACTATAGAAAGTTCATTAAGGGATATGCACATATTACAACACCCATGGAGAAGTTTTTGAAGAAAGATTGTTAGTTTCAATCGACAGAAGAATGCCAACGGAGCTTCGACACACTGAAACAGAAAATGGTCACTACGCCTATTTTGGTTTTCCCAGATTGGAGTAAGGAATTTCATGTGCATGTCGATGCCTCGTCCATTGCATTAGGATCAGTGTTAGCACATCCAGGAGTAGGAGATATTGACCACCTGTTATCCATTGCTAGAATAAAGCTTTCAACAACTGAGATAAATTACACTACCACTGAGAGGGAAGATTTAGCCATGGTGTATGCGCTGCAAAAGTTTCATCACTACTTGTTGGGAGGACACTTTAAAATGTTCATTGATCACTCTTCATTGAAATACCTATTCAACAAGCTAGCGTTGGGGGGAATAATATGTATATGGCTTATGTTATTCCAGGAATATGATTTTGAGATCGTGGTCAAGACAAGGAGAATGAATAAGGGACCTAACCACTTATCTAGGTTAGAAAATGGAGAGGAACCTACTAGCTTGGAGGATACACTGCCATATGCACAGTTGCTGGCCATCAGAAAGGTCGATGATCACTTCACTGAGATAGTCCAGTTCCTATCAACAGGAATGGCACCTCAAGAATATAAAATTATCTAGAAGAAACAACTGGTAGTTCGCATTGTGGATTTTTCACTTATAGTTGAACATCTATACAAGATGGGACCTAATGAGATCTTGAGGAGATGTGTTATGGAGGCAGAAAGACCACTGATTTTGGCAGAATCACATGAGGGCATCGTAGGAGGACACTATGCAGGGAAAGAAACAACGTAGAAGGTTCTCAGAGCTGGCCTTTGGTGGCCCACTTTACACAAAGACACTAAGGAATACTACAGAGCCTGCGATGTATGACAAAGAGTTGGGAAACCTTCTAGAAGAGATGAGATGCATTTATCTCCACAACTAACCTTACAGGAAATTGAGAAATGGGCCATTTATTTTGTGGGACCTATCAACCCGCCAGGAAAGCGCACAAGATCCAAATACATCATCACTTCGACAGAGTATTTTACAAGATGGGTAGAAGCAAGAGAAGTCAAGGACTATAGTGCATCTACAACTGTGCGATTCATATTTGATGATATCATAACCAAGTTTGGATGCCCAAAGATCCTTATGAGTGATCAAGGAACACATTTTATTAATAAGACTATTGAAGCCTTGACTTGGGAATTTGAAGTTCATCATCAGAAGAACACCCCATACCACCCATAGGCAAATGGTATAGTCGAAGCATTCAATAAGATCTTGGAGACAGCGCTAAGGAAGATAAGCAGTGTGAAGTAAAACATAAGGTTCAGACCTGAAGTGCCTCGGGATGAGTCACAGGTGAGTTTTGGGGGCCTGTTGGCCCTTGGTTATGGATTAAAAAAGAAATCAAAGAAAAAGGAAAAGAAAAGACGAAGTGTGAATTGTACAGAAGGTACATTGACTGAGATTGGGTCGAAGTCGTCAAAGAAGAAGAAAAGAAGAAGTGAAGCAAGGGAAAGCTATCTGTTGAACACGAATATTGAAGATGATAGATCATCAAGGAATATGGATCGTGGACAACTCAACAAGTAGAACAATATGTCATTGAGTGCTTTGGAGCACTTCGCAGGAAAGAAGGAAAGACAGGAAAGCAAGGCCCAAAAAACATGGGTCAAAGAGGACCTAGGGTTTTAAACACCTAAGGTATTGGATCTAGGGTTTTGACACCTAGAATTTGTCATGTAATGTATAAATAAAGGTCTAGCAGACTTGGGATGGGTTCGTTCAGATTTGGTTGTTCATCGTTGGTTTTTGTTGTTGTTCATTGTGTATTGTGCGAGAGAGAAGTGTTGTGTGAGAGAGAATTCTGTATAGTAAGATCTTCAGTTGGGTGCAAAGATCAACCTTGTAGTTGGTTGCACAAGGAGGGAAGAGAGAGAAAGAGAGAGAGATCTGCAAACTAAGAGCGCAGATAGAATTGTATGTTTTCATATAATATCAAGAAATGCAGTTATGTGGACGTAGCCCTAGGGAGAGAATGAACCACGTATATCTTGTTGTTTTGTTGGGATTGGTGTTGTGTTATTTTACCTTCTATTATTTTTTTATTGCATCATAGTGTTAGATATGAGATATAACTATGCAAAGTGAGTTTAAGTTGGTAATTGATATCTAGATGTTGTGTTGCTATTGTTTTAGATCCACTTTGTATTTCCTCTGGTTGTAGACACCTGTGTCCTGCAACCTCCTATTTCTACTTCGGGTGAGACTGCATCTGCTTCGCAGGTGTTGTCGAAAGGGCCAATAGTTAGGGCTTGTTGGTGCGTTGTTAGAGTTGAACCCTGGGTCTGCCTATGTGCAAACAAAAGGCTTAGCAAGAGAAGAAGGGAACACCAAGGCAAAGGGTGCATTTGTTCAAGGGCTAGCAGGAACATCTACAAGGGACTCCAAAGCATCCAAGTTTGGTTTCTATTGTATCGGGTTCACTTGTATTTGTTTTCCTTGTTGTAAATTTTTCTTTGAGATCTCCTAAATACATATATCTCTAAACTAGTTTTACCTGGGGGGATTTTATCCAGGGTTATGTTGAACAAAAATACTTGTGTTCAAATTTCATATATGATTAGTGTTTAAATAAATAGTAGGATCCTGTTAATATCCTAGAGGAGTGCTATATGTTTTGAGGTTTTCATGTGATAACATTGTGTTACTAAAACCAGTTGCAAGGGCACCTTAAAAGAGCATATATCCATCAGTTGAAGGCAAAATTATTGGCATAATTGAAAAAACTTGTTTGTTGTCCAAAAACAACAACAAGGACAAATTTTATTTACTAAACTTAGAGCCCAACAAGAGGTCAAAGACAGACATGTTGGGCAGCCTTCATAGTTCCTCAAATATCCACATGGTATCAGAGCCTAGGTGGCTAAGAGTTTGTTGATTTGTAGAGCATACAATGGGTAGTTTGTGGACTATTTTTGGACAGTGTTGGACAACCTCTTTTCACACCTGTTTTAACAGGAGTGAGGCTGTACTCTTTTTCATTGTTTAGCATCAGTTTGTTTTTCAATGGACAGCCATGTTGGTGTCTCAGATGAGAGAAGAGGATAGGTTAGCCGGAGCGAGCAATTGGTCCCCTTGGAAGACCAGGATTGCATTTGTCTTGGAGGATATTGAACTATGGGATATAGTTCAAGCTTTAGTGGTTCTTCATGTTGTCACTGGTCCCTTTCTAGTAGTAGATTTCAGGAAGAGGAACACCAAGGCTAAGAGGACTATTTTTGATGAGGTGAGAGACCATGTCATACCTCAATTGACTGGGAAGGACTATGCCTTTGAGATGTGGGACTCATTGTGCAAACTCTACCAGATTCCCAATCAGAACTGGAAGATGGTTTTGCAGGAGAAGCTCACGAGCATTCAGATGTTGAAGTCTGAGTCGGTAACATCATACCTTGGGATATTTACACAAACTCAAGATGACTTGGAAGCAGTTGGTGAGATTTTGGATCCCGATGTTTTGGTGAGGACAACCTTAAACAGATTCTCCAAACTGTGGGGTTCCTTTGTGTGAGGCATTGTGGCCAGGGAGGCCATTCCAAATTGGGAGAGACTTTGCGACGACTTCGTATAGGAGGAGTTGAGATGTAGCTCTGAATCTTCAGGAAAACAACGTATTGCAGAGAGTGATGATGATATTGATATTTGGAAAAAAGGGCAAGAATAAGTTCGGTAAGGGTGCTAGACAAGGTCCCAAGGGAGGGGCCAAACCACAACAAAGTGGAAGTGGGAAAGAGAGAGACATGAGAAAAGTGAGATTCTTTTCTTGTGGAGATATGGAGCACTATGTTGAAAAATGTCCCAAGAAGAAGAAGAAGCAGTAGGATGGTACTTCAGCGATAACAGAGGTGTAGGAGTTCACTTCTTAGTTTGAGAGGCAGTGTGCCTTCATGAGTTGTTGTTTGAAATTTGAGACACCATCCAATGGTTGGTACATGGACAGAGTTGAGGAGGTCCCACACATTCAGAGTGTTGTATCTCATGGGATGCAGACTCAGTTTTCAAGGACACCATATTCAGGGGTGACTGGTCGACCTAGAACAACTTCAGTTTCAGAGTTGTTGAGCAGACAGAAAGTTGGTGCAGAGGCTTCAGAGCATAAGAGATTAATGAGTGTGAGCAGGGAACCAGAGAGACTTGAGCCTCACTTAGCTATGGAGACGAGAATATTAGTTTCGGATTCCACTTCAAGTGGAAGTCACTTAATGAGAGACCAATGTGAGGATCTTAGTGAGATGCCAAGATCCATATACTCTTGGTGAGATGACAAGAGTGAGACTCTTCATGACATGCCAAGAGATGAGACTCTTGGTGAGATTCCATGAGAGAGACTCTTGGTGAGATGCCAAGAGGTAGAGATCCTTGGTGAAATGGCAAGGTTGGGATCTTTGGTGAGATACCAAGATCGAGATCTTTGGTAGAGAAGATCAAGGTCAGAGGAATTTTTTGATGATCAGAGTACAACCATACTCACTGAGTATTTTCCAGCAAGAAACAATGTCCACTGCAGGGACGAGATTAGAGGGGTGAGTGACACTTTCCTCAGTAAGAGGGAGTGTTGAGATAACTAGAGATGTGTGAATCTCTCTGAGAATCCTATGTTTCACGATAAATCGAAACACATTGAGATAAAATATCATTATATCAGAGACATGGTGCAGAGGAAAGCAGTACATGTGCAGTACCTTCCTACACATGAGAAGATTGCAGATATCTTCACCAAACCACTTGCCAAGACGAAGTTCGAGTACTTCCATGAGAGACTTGGCTTGGTGGAGAATTCCTCCCTAGATGAGAGGGAGTGTTGATGATTGCAGCTTCGTGAGAAATCCTCCAGGACATGTTCTCCTATGAGACCGAGTTGATTCGACCTGTGAGAGAGCCCATGTGTTGGGTGTGCCCATGTGATGGGTGTGTCGTTCCTCTCTGGACTAAGATGAGACAATGTGTGCCCCTCTATGGGGTGAGGATGCCCATGAGATGGGTGTGTCCTTCCTCTCTGGATTGAGATGAGATGATGTGTACCCTTGTGTGGGGTGAAGTTTCCCATGTGCTGGGTGTTCTTTAGACTCTGGACTGAGTTGTTATGACGTGTGGTCTCTTGCCTTGTTGACTCAGTTGAGTTAGGCTTGAGATGGTACTCCAAATGATTCTCCAGTGGACTCAGTTGAGATAGAGATCTTTTTAGTATGACATCCCTGTGGTTGATCATGTTAAAATATTGTGTAACTGTAAAGAATATTCTTATCCCCTTTTGTGGATAAAGAAAAAGATAAAATATATATATTGACAAGTCGACCCTATTGTGTCTAGAAAAGACAACCGTAAATTAAAAGGTAAAGTGGACAGGTTGGCCCTAACCTAATCATTAGGGGGCACAACTTGTATTTATAAGAGGCCTAACACCTCATTTGTACACACTCATCAAGCTCTCTCTATCAAGTGTGCAAGTTTGAGAGTGACGCAACTACAAGGAAGAGTATCTCAATAAAGGGTTTTGGTCATCTTAATGAAGGACTATCTTGTTCTAAGTGGTGCGCTACTCTTTTATGGTTAGGGTTTCTGGTGGATCTTTTGTTTGGTGAGATTTCTCTTGTAGAGACATTGAACTTGGATATTGAATCTATATTAAAGAAGCTTTGTTGGGTTTTCTTCCCCTTGAGGGTTTCCCAGGATAAATGCTTGTGTACTTTGTGATTGTGTTTCTTTCAGTAAGATCCTTATTATGATGTTGTTATAATGAATATTAATAATAACATATTAAGAAAGAAACTTTAACATGGTATCAGAGCTAAGCTGAAGAGAGAATCTTTCACATAAAAAGAAAAATGTCACTGTTGTCGTACAAGAAAAATAGGGCTTTTTATTAAAGAGGAATTTCAGCCCAAAGATCATCTAGAAAAGTTTTCCCTAGCCTAAGAAACTCATTGACACCTTCAGCGCATATTTTCAATGGATATAACTCTCGAAAAGTGAAACCCTAGTTTTCACCGGTACTAGAAAACTAGAAGTACCAGAAAACCAGAAGCACCTGTCCAGAAATCTGTTGGTGCAGTTTCAAGGGTCAAAAATTGGAATTTTTAGAAATTGACTATACCAGTATACTTGCCTCAGTCCAATGCATCTTTTGGTGAGTTCAGTTTTCAGATCCAAGAAATTTGATTTTTTATTATTTCTATAGTCCAGAGGGCTAGGGTTTCTAATTCAAGAAAGAATGGCTACTGGTATGAGGGTAGAAGATAGGCTAGAAGGATCTAGAAACTTCATATCTTGGAAGCATAGGTTGCAGATGATTCTATATGAGAATGATCTCCTAGAAAATGTTACAGTGGGTGTGCCAGAACGAGAGGAAGAATAGCGAAAGTATCAAGCACATGTGGTAGAGGAAGAGGAATCTCCTACCTCAAAGAAATCTTTAGTATAAATTAAGGATTATGTAATTTAAGTTGAAGATAGTTGATTTGAAGAAAAATAGAAAATGGTGGAGTCTGTGGAGCCTCCCCACACAAAAACAAAAGATAAGTTTTCATGTTTATTTGTAGTATCTTGTTTACTCTAATACTTTAACATTACAAGTTAGATTTTTGTGAGAAAGTTAATTAACCTCGTTTTACTTCAGTGTCTATGCAGACTTATGAAGGAAGTATCAAAGAAGAGGATAAAGAAAGAGATAAAATATTTATTTCCAAGTATGATCACTCATGATAGTGACAAAGGTATGTGTTTAGCTATGATAGTAAGGAAAAAAGTGGTAATTTTATAGCTAGAGTGAAAAAGAGTCAAAAATCTTATTCATGATTAGGGTTTTAGATGTGTACATGGTTGAACAAGTTTTACTTAATAAAATATGTGTAATACTCTGATATAAATCATGATATAGTTTTATTTGATTATTGCTTATTGTTATTGACTGATTGGCTAAGTGACATATCTCAGAAACCATATTGTAAATAAGTTTACAGGTCTCAGAAGAAAGAACTTATGCCTTGACTTGCAAAAGTTAGACAACATGAGAAGGACTTATGATATGGTGATAGTCAGTAAAGACCAGACAATATCCAGTATTTATATAGGATCGGGAGGCTCCTAAAGATGCAGAACATGAATGTTCAAGATGAAGAGAAAGATGGATATGCGGATATATTTGATGAGATGCAGAGGGAGCAGGTTGATCCAGTATGAAGTCAGAAAGAAAGAAATGTTCGAACTCAAGAAGGCACCCAGGATATTATAGAAGAGAACTTCAAGGATGATGATTAGAAGCTCTTAGTTTGGTGCAAGAGGGAGCTATGTCTCCGAGTTCTAAATGGAGGATCGTGATTTGGTGCAGTTAGGAAAGTAGATGGATGGTACCCAGTATATGGGTAGCATGGTATTATACCATGAAAATATTTTGGACCACAAGATATTTTTTCAGATCCCATAGCTAGACCTTCATAGAGAAGGAATGAGCAATCCCATGGGTAGACCTTCATAGAGAAGGAAAAGAAAAGAGACCTTCGTAGAGAAGGAAGAGACCTTCTCAGAGAAGGGGAATGAGAAATTTGTGAAGGTTGGCCTCTGTCCAAGTGTTGAGTTTTGGATACTCTAGGGACATGCTAGAATACCCTCGTAGAGAGGGGTGTGACCACCCTCGTAGAGAGGAGTGGATTTTTCTCCAAGGGGCAACGGGTAGATACTCTCCTCTAGCCAAGGATTGAGTAGCCTGGAAGACAAACCTTGATAATGTGGAATGGTTAGTTGGCTCTTGAGGTTTGTGTTGTGATCCTGCGTGGATCATGGAAAGGGAGTCTAGTCTTGCCCAGGCTAGCATATTAGCTTCTCTAGTTCATGTGGGATGACTAGGAGTGAAGCTATGGTAGTAGTCCTCCCCAGTGTATGGGTGAGATAGATGACTACAAGAGAAGAGAGAACATAAAAGGAATGGAAAAATCATAGAATATCTTTTGTGTGAAGATAAGAAAGAGTATCTTCTATTTGAAAATGAAAGAAAGAAAGAGTATCTTATATGCGAAGATAAAGAGAACAAAAATTCTTTAATATGGATTCATGGAGAACCAGTCAGTGATCGTGATGCCAGATGACCAAGTGAATCATATTGATGCATGTTGTTACCCAGTTGATGATGTTACCTAGTTGAATATGTCCAATTGATGATGTTATCGAGTGGATGTTTTTACCTAGTTGATGATGTTGCCCAATTGATGATGTTATCCAGTGGATGTTGCTACCCAGTTGATAATGTTACCCAATTGATGATGTTACCCAGTTGATGATGTTATCCCGTTGATGTTGTTGTCTAGTTGATGATGATAATCTAGTTGATGATATTTCCCAGATAATATTGTTCAGTTGATTATGACATCCAATGACCTATCAAAAGATAAAGAATATCCTTCTTGTTAAGAGGGAGTGTTAAAATATTGTGTAACTGTAAAGAATATTCTTATCCCCTTTTGTGGATAAAGAAAAACATTATATATATATATATATTGACAAGTCGGCCCTATTGTGCCTAGACAAGACAAATGTAAATTAAAAGGTAAAGTGGACGGGTCAGACCTGACCTAATTATTGGGGGGGGCACAAATTGTATTTATAAGAGGCCTAGAACCTCATTTGTACACACTCATCAAGCTCTCTCTATCAAGTGTGCAAGTTGAGAGCGACACAACTACAAGTAAGAGTATCTCAGTAAAGGGTTTTGGTCATCTTGGTGAAGGACTATCTTGGTATAAGTGGTGCACTACTCTATTATGGTTAGGGTTTCTGGTGGATCTTATGTTTGGTGAGATCTCTCTTGTGAGAGACACTGTACTTGGTTATTGAATCTATATTAAAGAAGTTTTGTTGGGTTTTCTTCCCCTTGAGGGTTTCCTAGGATAAATGTGTGTGTACTCTGTGATTGTGTTTCTTTTAGTAATATCCTTATTATGTTGTTGTTATAATGAAGATTAATAATATCAAATTAAGCAAGAAACTTTAACAAAGCACATGTGGACGTGTCCCTGGTGGTTGAGCACTAGTGGATGTGCCAATCCCTTGTTATATTGTCTAAGAGTAAGATTTACATGTAACCCTAATTATGTTATAAAAGGTACAAGTCGGCCCCACCATGTAAATATAATTAATATTGTAATTATTAATTATATTTATTATATTATTAAGTTGTACAAGTCGGACCTATTCTTCCAATAGACACATCATTTGATGTGATAATTTTTGTATAAATAAAGGTGAATACCCATTGAGGATTACACACTTATCATTGTGTCGCTCAGGGACACAATCATTTTTCCAGTTGATCCAATAGCTCTATTTGATGTTTCCACAGACATTACAGTAGGCCATAAGAGGCCTACATGAGCTCAATAGACTCTGCTAGAGGCAGATGGACATGCAGTTGATGAAAGTGTCGAGAAGTACAAAGAGAGATTTGTGGCTAGAAGATTATCTCATGTGGAGGGAATAGATTATGAGGAGACATTTTCTCATGTTACCCAAATACACTTCCATCTGTACGATCATTGATCTTGTAGCATCCATGGGTTGGAGACTACATCAGAGGGATGTAAAGACAACTGTTCTCAATGGTTAGATTGAGGAAGAGGATGAGATTTTCCTGAGTTAATGAAAATATACAGTGGATATATTCAGGATGATGAACTGAAAATCCATGCCTACACCGATGGTGATGAACTTGAACAAGATGAACGAGGATTATTCTGATTCAGGAGAGATTGATCCACATATTCACAGACAAGCTGAGTGGATTATTGATGTATGTCGTTAACACCAGACCTGATATATGTTATGTAGTGAAACATACTCAGTTAGTTCATGAGTCAGCTGAGACAGACTCACTGGATAACAACAAAAAATGTATTGAGATATCTACAAGGCACAGTTGAATATGGCCTGAGATATGCATCCAGTGTAGACATGAGTTTGCAGAGATATGCCAATGCAGATTGGGCAAGGAGCATAGTGGACCAAAAGATCACATTAGGTTGTTGTTTTACCTTGGGGTCTGCCATGGTTTCCTGGTGCAATAGGAAACAAATCTTTGTGGCCTTGAGTACCACAGAAGCAAAGTATATAGCATTTAGTGTGGCAGTCCGCGAAGCAATGTGGCTTCACAAGATCCTGAAAGATTTATTTGATCATGAGATGGATCCTACCATTATTCTATATTTTACTTTTATCAAAGATGCCCATAATTATTTCACTTTTATCAAAGTTGTCATACTCTGAATATCTATTTTATATTAAATCAATATCTATGAGGACAAATTAAATGACATTAAATCATTTGATGTGTTGTTGGATGTGTTAGTACACGGTTGAATATATATTTTATATTAAATCAATATTTATGAGGATGAATTAAATGGAATTAAATCAATGATCTGTTGTTGGATGTGTTAGTAGAGGTTGTAGGTCCATCTATAGATGCATAGAATAATCGAGATATGTAGGGGAAGTTACAACGAATGACAAGGGCTCCACTCAAACCTGCTTCATCCGCCATGGTTCACAAAAATTAGTTTGAATGTGCCATGGATTGGAAACCTTTCTCTTATCGGCCATAATTGGCAAAAACTGGCACGGATGGAATTGCATTGGAAACCCTTCTCTCATGTTTTCATTTTTTCCTCGAAGATTTCATGCATTTATTTTTCGAATTCAGCCGAACGTGGAATTTATTTTTCAAATTCATCCGAAAATGGCATTTATTTTTCAAATTCAGCCTAACGTGGCATTTATTTTTCAAATTCAGCCGAACGTGGATTGATGGACTTAGTTCTCTTAAGCAATTCACAGCTTCCAATGGATATCTCAAAAACTCCATTCAAATTTCATGGTTTCAACTGGATCTCTCTAAATTTACGTCCAAATCTAGTTCCTCGGCCATTGATGACAAAAATTGGCACGAATGCGATCGAAATGGAAACCCTCAAATTTTAGATTTTGGAGGTAAATGATCTTTTTTTGTGGGTTTAAATTATTTTTGACTTTTATTTAACCTTTCGTTTGAACCCCATTTCATTCCATGGTGGTCATTCTATTCAGTGTTCAACTGGAAGAGAGAATTTTTTGGTCGGTTTCAACTCAGAAAGAAAGCAGTTTTTGGTCAGTTTCAACTTAGAGGGTTGTTATGTACAAAATTATTTGGTCTGATAGATACCTTTCTCAAACACATGGCATGTTTCTTCTGATAGGTATGTTTGTTATTGTTCTCTCACTGTTTATTTTTTTTCTTTGGAAAATTATATCCAACTTGCAAATTGCAATTCATTTTTAAGTGATGGTGGGTATTGGTACGTCAATATGTTCAATGTATATCTCACACTCATATAAATGTCAATCCGGGATTCATAATCAAAAGAGTCGTTACACCATATGTGCCGAGAACAAGTAACCTACCTAAGTTTGTTGCATATAGGAAATAATTAATAACATAAAAATCATATTTCTAATATTTCTAAATACTCCAAAGTGTTCTCTGAACCTAGAAGAGAAAACTGATAATGAACTTAAACAAACAGTCAATCAAAGAGATGTTGTCCTAGAGAAACAAGTATGTTCATTTCAGGCGCTTGAATTGAAAAGATGAAATTTAAGAAGTTTGTCTCCTGTAGCAATTAAAACAATCAATTCCAACCATTCTTGAAACAAAATCCAACTTAAACCTCATGTAATTCAATCAGACCAGCACAAAGGAAGTTCAGTATAACTGAAAGACTTTATTACAGCACATGAAGATGAAATATAAAGTCTCCTAGTCCCTTGTGATACTAGGTCCACTACAATCATAAACTCAAAATATTAGTCCCACACTTCAAATTATGAAATAGCTACCTTCAACATCTAAGAATGAAATGTTTATTCAATCTAACACTTGCTTATTCACACCAATCCAAAATGATTAATTCAATGCTCAATCCTGAAAATAAAATAAAGACCAATCACACACACATTGTTGTAAACTATCCACACAAACGCACAGAACGTATACAAGGAGGTTTACCTTATTTGGGGTGGTGGGCCCTTGCCGAACCAACAAGGAACCTCTTAAGGGAGTAACAGACTAAAAATTTTCACTCACATCAAAGAATTGACATAAAAGATCTTCTGCATTAATTCAGCTGGTAAATTGGATCAACAGTCTTTTACTTCATACATGACAATGATAAGTATTGTCTGGTTCTTTTCGTATATTGTTTATATTCACTATATATATTATCATATCTACAACATTCCTTATATAAGGTAAGCTGATACTATCAATATCTATGGATAAACATTAAACAGTTCGAAAAATTCCACATTTAAGATTTACATCAAATTTTTAGGAATCGACTCCATCTTCATGACATGAAGTGCATGAGCGATGGAGTCTCTTGCAACTGGAAAACTGACTCGGGTGCTTCTATCCAACTGTCTTCTCTAAATATTCACCATTATTTAGGTCCAACTGGCGCATTCTGGAAATAGAGGTTCTGGTACTGGATTGCACACAATCGCGAGTCTAGTATCAGAAAATAGCAGAGCAGGTAGTACCGGAATAACACACGTCTTGGTACTAGAATGGATTTGGTACCAGATTAAAAATGTCTTGGGTACCATAATGGATTTTGTACCGAATTACACGATGTCTGGTAGTTCCCGATAGACTGCTCATAAATAAAATCATTAGGACTATACAAAATAAAACACTTTCAATCGAATTAATTTAAGAAAGTTAAACAAACATGTTTTAAATCATCAATTACCTCTTGTGGACATGACATAGCTATTAGGAATGTGTTTTGGGAGGGAGTAGTCCAGTATAAGTTTATAACAGAGGCAAAAAGGCTTATATATAGGGTAAGATAGGGCATTATCTTATGTCAAAATAGAGACTCAACATTTCCCCCATGTTGAAGATGTTGCATGTCCTCATGCAATGTTATCAAAAACTGATACTCAAAAACTTTCTGCACAATTGGACCCTCCTCTATCATTCCTTAGATTGCAAGATGTTAACACCAGAAGCTTCACTCTTCAATTCCTTCTTGATCACCCTAGTGTAATGGATCAATCGCAAGACCTTGTTAAGTTTGGTAGAGACCTCTGCATGCTGCTCTTTCAATTCTGCATTCTCTGCCTTGATATGCCTACCCAGTATTTTGTATTCTTCAATTTCTTGCTTCAATCTCTCAATTTCTATTAATAATGTTTGTTCATTCAGGGACTTGTCTTGGCTTGGTGTGAGTACTTTCTTGGCCACCATCTCTCGAGCCTCTTTTTCTTTCCTCAGACTCCTCAAAGCCTTTATTATCATCTTTCGTCTGCTCAAGGACTTGCCTGGACTCGGTGTGAGTGCTTCCTGAGTTACCACCTCTCGAGCTTCTTTTCCTTTCCTCAAATCCATCAAAGTCTCTATTACCAACCCTTATGTCTCACTTATTGTTACCAATCCTTTTGTTTCGCTCATGGAAGCTCCCCAACCACTCTCTTTTTCTGGAGAACTTGGAATATCCATAGATTCTCTTTGAGGAGAAGTGATGCAGGAGCATCTCTCCATGCAGCCAGTCGGCCAGCCAGCCACGTCAGCGTGCATGCATTCAAATGATAAAAGGGAGGCGTAGCCTCATTTAATATTTGTTATGAATGTAATTTAAATGTCTAGGCTGTTGAGCCATAGAGCTGTGCCTTTGTGCAGGCATAGAGTAGATAGGCCTTTAAATGTTTGTAAGGCTGAGATATAGATCCAGATGTTGGACTAGATAACTCATTCAATGTAAATTGAATAGGGTAGGTAGATTGGGGGGAAGCGCTCTAAGAGCCCCCCTCAGGTAAAAGATATTTTGTATCTCATTTTGAGTAGTTGAGTTGTACTTGAAGAGGATATGCGAGTAGAGAGCAGAAGAGAAGAGCCGAGACCTTGTTACAGGCCGTGCTCAGGAACACCTTGTAAATACAGGCATTTTCCATTTTAATACAAACAGAGCAGTTTTTCCTACATGTATTCTGTGTTGAATGAATGTCTGTGAGTGTTCCATTGTATGCTATGAATGTATGATGTTATCATGCATTTACAGGAGTGCATTTGGTTTCAAGTGAAGGTCTTTGAGGCTTCACACCAAGAGGGTGTGACAGAACACTACGGGTTCTGATAGCCATGCACTGAGGATGCATTTCTGAATACTGTGGGTTCAGACAAAGATGTGTTGTGGCACAAGAACTGGAACCAACCACTCGGGAGGAATACCACAAAGTTGTTGAATACCTTGGAGGCAAGGCTATGGGAGAAGAACACAGTTGCAGACAGAATCTCTGATGAGTTCTGTAGAGCTCTTCCAGGTGGGCATTGAGCAGGTGCAAGGAGTGCACAATGGAAGACTTTTGTTGGGAAGTTCAGGAAGAAACAGAATCAATGAGGATTCTGAGAGCTCTGCCAGGTGGGCATTGAGAGAGTGCATATGTGCACAGAAGGAAACAAAACTGCTGGAAATTCTGAGAAGATACTCTGCCAGGAGGGAATTGAGACATTGTGCAGACAGGCACAGGGAGAAGAGAACTCTTTTGATTTCTGTGACTTGAAGAAGAATCCACTGAGGGATATTCACAAGGTTGTTGAACACCCTGCAGATTCAGCAAGGATTTGCTTGAGGTTGAGGATAGCCAAGAGGGAATCCAAACATTCTCCATCCAAGGGAGAAGGAAGAAAGACAAAATCCCTTAGGGGTATGAGTTTTGAGTAACTCAGGAGAGACAACACTTTGTGTGCATGTGAATACTCTAAGGAGGTGCATGAGTTGAAGAATCCTTCAAGGATTCAAAAGGAACAAGCTCAGGAGGAATAGCGTCGTTGAAGGGCGCAGGCGAGGATTCAGATTATGGAGCTCCCAGAGAAAGGGAGAAAAGGTTGAGGCCTTTGGCTTTTGAAATCCTTCCAACGCCGGAAGAGAATGCGCAAAATCTTGGGAGGAGCAATATCGACCGTCAGATCAGTCGATAGATCTTGGACCATCGGATTTCCCACGTCTAGGAAGGAGAAAGAGGAGCGCACAAGAACGGACGGTCAGAATTCTCTAAGGAGAATTCATGGATTTCCGTGAGTCGTCAGATCTCACGAAGGAGAAGGGGTGATACTGCAAGTATTCCTGAAAGGATTTAAAGCTCGAGAGGGGTAGAACCGTTGATCCGAGCCACAAGGGTCGTTGCATCTACACGGGGATTCTCATATCAGGGTTTCGAGGGTTGAAACTCCGTAAACTCACCACAGAGATCGCGAAATCACGATACGCGGTATCCCGATGACTACGAGAATGGTGTGGGGCCACAGGAGTCGGCAAGCGGACAGGTGGCACATCGCATGTCGGGATTTTGTGAGTAGAAGGGCTGAGAAATTGGTGTCAAGGGTCGCGAAGCGCGAGGACACAAGAGGCGGCGAAGTGGCGAGAAGACCAGGAGCCGTCCATCTTAGGAGGACAGGTGGCAGAGATCGAGAGATCTCGCAGACTCGGAAATTCACAGGGTGAGAGCCCAAACATTGGGTGCTCCAAGTCGCGAAGACGCGAGGAGCGAGAAGAAGAATAACTATTGGATTTGGGTCGTAGGAGGACCTTCGGATCGGAACCCCATCGCCTATCACGCATTCGGGGTTTCGGAGGTTGAGAGGGGTCACTTTCGACATCAGAAGTCGCGAAGTGCCGAGAGCCGAGGCTCATGTGGACACGTGGAAAATCCATAAGGTGAGGCCCGCGTGGTTGACGGGTGGACCCGCATTGCCTGCAGAAAGGAGTCAACACTCCATTGAATTCTCGCATCTCGGGGATTCGCAGGATAAGAGTGTGAAGGCTCAACGCTTCAACCTGCGAGGTTGTGAGTAGCGAAAAAGCATTAAGGGAAGAGTCAACCCGACGTTGACCTATCGGGTCTCGGGAGATCGTAACAGGAGGGCACGAGAGTTCAACTCACGAAATCACGAAGGTGCAAGTTGTGAGAGGCGCTGACATTTAATCCCTAGCCTATGGTTACATGTGGGGAGGGCACTGACAAGGAAAGGAGCCATAACTATATCATCGGTTCGGGTATCGCGAGATTGGAAAGGAAGATTCGGAATCTTCGACTCACGAACTCACGAGATCACGAGATTTACTCTGATCTCCCGATTGTAAAGAGGAGATCCCGTGGAGATTTTGTTGTGGGTGCAGATTTCTTGATAGGGAAATAGAAGGACCTTAGAGTTCTTCAGGCCGAGGAGAAGAAGATCCTGTGAGAGCGGACGTGCTCTGAGGAGTGTGGCTGCTTCAAGAAGGTATGTTTGGAGTTGTCGCCTATTTGGCCATACTTCTAGTGGTCCTGCATATGGGTGGCGAGGCTTTCTTAGACTTGCTAACAGGGGTAGGGGTTTCTTCAAACAATTTCCTTTTCTTAGATTTACTAATAGGGGTAGGCCTGGACAACTGTTCCTTCTGTGTTGATTTGACTTTTATCTTGCAGGCTTGAATTGTAAATTATGGGTTTTTCTTCTACTGGCAAACCTGTATTCCTATCCTGGAAGATTGAGGCGTGGGCTTTGGAACTTGTGCCTCCTTTCCTTCTAGTTTCTTTCTATTTTTACTTGTCACCTTAGCGGTCTTCTTCAGTTCACCAATTGAGTTTTGGGAAGGCCGAGTAACTTCAGAAATACTTTTCAATTCTTTAGAGGATTTCAGAGGGGTTTTTACAGTTGGCTCTAGTAAAATCTCTTGCCAATCCATCTCCTCCTTATTTTGTTTCTTATTCTGTGACCGTTGGTTTTTAGGGCGCAAGACCGAGCTAGACGCTTTAGCTGGTGCAAACTTTTTCTTGCTTTGTAAATGGAAGTCAGGGGCCTTCTCTATTTGACTAGTTGGTTCTGATGACATTTCCACAATTATTTCAGAAACGCTATCCGATTGACCACCTGGTTCTGAGCCCTCTTTTCATCTTTTACCCCTTTGAACTGAAGTAGGACTTACTCTCTGGAATTGAGTGGTTGTCTTCTTTCTTGATATAATAGGTCCCCCTACGAAAAATTTTTATGTCACTGATTTCTCAATGGGCTGAGATGAGTTTGGCATAGTAGTGTCTTCTTTACCTCCTGATGTCATTTTTTTTGTCTTTCTTTGCTTTTCTTCTTGAGCCTTCACTCTGTGTCCCTGCCTCCTATGTCACGAATGACTTGGATTTTTCTTGAGTGAAATTATGTTGGAGTAACTGCTTCCAACTACCCTCTTGTGTTTTTAAAGCATGAACAACTAGAAGTTTAATTAAACCATGATGATGAAGGCTAGTCTCAAGTTTCTTGGAAAATGACCTCACCCCTCTTGCCATTTTATTTAAAATCATCCATAAAAAGTGGGGAAAATTAATCTGTGGTCCTCCCTCAAAATGTGATAAAAGATTTAAATGATAAATGAAGGTCACGACATACCTTCCCTCACAGGTGAGGAATTTATGTAGACTTATAAGCATCATCCAATATTCTTCTTTGATGTATCTTCAAGGGACGCCCTTGGTCCAATCAGGGTCATGATGTTATGGCTTGAGGAATTGTTGACAGAGCTTTTTATCAACGATCACTCTCTTGAAGTATTTTTCTCCATCCATCGGGAGACCCGTAGCTTCTACTATAGTGGCCTCTGTAATTGTTAACTTCACATCCCCAAGCTGCACATTTTCTCCATCATTTGTCTATGCAAAGACAAGAGAAATTCCCTCATGATGGCCTTTAAATTTCTCCAAGAATGGCACCCACCCTGCCTGTTCATATTTTTTCTTACAAGCCTGATATTCTGATGTTTCTCTGTATATTTGAAATATGGGCTCATTCCTGTCGACCCTCGTGCTAGCTTAAACAATTCTCTTGGGTGGATAAATCACGGACAAAGGGTCAAGGATTGAGTACCGGGTGATAGAGTATCGGTTGGGAGAAACATACAAGGGATATGAAGGCATAGGGTGTCTGTAGACGGTGTGACAACAATGATAAATAACACTCATCTGGATGGCGGAGCCATCCAAAGGAGTGTTTATGAATGGAAGTGTAGATTACAATGGTCACGTCGATACTCATGATGATATGGCGAGGTAGGTTGGATCTACTAACGGTTTCCATATTCGTGGGAAGCTTAGTGTCAGACGATATTCATGGAAGGATGTGGTCATTATGATCAGGACTCATGTATATGAAATCGTTTGGGATCATGGAGTTTATTTATAGGATAGACAGAGGGAGTATGAGCTTGATCCAATAAAAGACATCGTGATTTTTCACTCTTGATATTTCATAGGACACTTCCTCCTCACGGAGGTGAGATCTAAGATTTCCACAGAGATTTGTGACAAAACAAGGGTACGTCATGATCCAAGAGCAATCAGATGTTCTAAATGCATATTTAGTCTAATTCCTTTAAATAATACAAAAAAAAAATGTCGAATATGTATGTCCTCGCACTAATACTTGGACATCGACTTGGAAACATGATGAAAGTCACCCGTCATATTCTTACCAATACCAGATCATCTAAGTACCGGATCGTCTAGACGTCGAGTTGAAATTGGTATGGGATCATCTGAGTATCGGATCATCTGTGTGTAGAATTTGTAGTTGGTACGGGATCACCTGAGTACCGGATTACCTGAGTGCTGGATCACCCGTGTGTAAAATTTGTAGTTGGTACGGGATCACCTGAGTACCAGATTAGATGAGTGTCGGATCACCTATGTGTAAAATTGGTAATTAGTATCGGAATAGCGCAAGGTCCCTTCTTTTATACTGGATATGATCTGGTACTGGATAGGCACAATGAGATGATTTGGTACAGGGGTGGCCCTTCATACATAGAGGTGATCATCGATGCGAGATAAGAATAAAAATGAACATTTTTCTAGAGCTTAAAAATCTTGACACTGATTCTGGTGACAGAGATTTATAGGAATAGTTGGTGTTTTGTGGTCAAGTTCGTCTAAAAAACCATGTAGTTGCCAAAGTTTATAGAGGAATAATGTAGGAAATCTTTGTAATAGGAGGGTACTCTGTAATGACCAGTAACTGAGATGACAAAAGTCCTTTTCTTCTGGAACCAAGGTGACCACACTTTTTCTAGCATTTCCTCTTTTATTACGATACAATAATAATCCTAACTACTACTTTTCTGTGGATTTTTATCGAGCCTAGATTAGTTAATGATTGCCGGTATTTTCAATTTTATAGAGTCTTAAAAACTTGAAGGAAACTCTCTATATTGTCCTGTGGATTTTTATCGAGCCTGGGCCAGTTCCTGCTCACCGATATTTTCAATTTTAAAGAGTCTGAAAAACTTAAAGAAGACTCTCTATACTGTCCCGTGGATTTTTATCGAGCCTAGGCCAGTTCCTTCTCGCCAGTATTTTCAATTTTAAAGAGTCTAAAAACCTTAAAGAAGACTCTCTCTAGTAGTTGTCCTCCTTATTTGTTTATCTACATGGGAACACCACCAATTTTTCTTTTACCTTTGTTAGTTAAAAATAAAGAAAAACTTCATCTCATGACACACCTATGTACAGAAAATGAATTTATACAATTTGAACTTACTATGGTAGGTTAGCAGGAGGGGAAACTCTCTTGCTTACCAGTTGCATTTCGAAAGTCTGAAGAACATTTTTGATAAATCCTCCTTTGACAGAGGTTTGTGATAAACCTTCAGTCGATGTCCATTTACAACAAGGGAAATCTAATTTTCATCAATAGTCTTTATCCTTACTGCACCATTATCATAGAATGTATCAACCTCATAGGGCCCCATCCATATGGTAGACAGTTTGCCTTTAAAATTTTCGAATCTTCTATCATATAGGAGGTCCCAATCACCTGGCTGGAAGGACTTATTTTTAATGTACTTGTCGTGCCATTTGGTCCTTTTCTCTTGTATCAGGGTGGTTCTTTGTAGAGCATCCTGTCTTATCTCATCAAGATTTTTCAATTGTAATAGCCTCTGTTTTTTAGCTTCATTCAGGTCCATTCCTAATTGCATGGCAGTTCTGAAGGTCTTTACCTGAAACTCTATGGGCAGTAGTACCTGCTTCCCATACACCAACTCATAAGGTGTATGGCCTGTTGTATTTCTCCAAGCTATATTGTAGGCTTACAAGGCCTCAGGAAACCTATCAGCCCAGTCTTTGTGATGCAGCTGAATAGTCTTAGTGAGGATGGCCTCTATCACTTTGTGATGCAGCTTGGGGGTGATAGGGTGAAGACTTTTTGTGTCTGATATTGTATTGTTTAGTAAGATCCTTGACCAAATTTGAGGTGAATTGTGTCCCTTGGTCAGTGACTATTTCCCGAGGTACCCCAAAACAAGTGAAAATTTCCTCAAAGAGAAAGTCTACAACAGATTGTTCATTAGCTAAATACATGGCCTTGGCTTCTACCCATTTTATTACATAATCTGTGCAAACTAATATGTACTTTTATCTGGGAGACATGGGATTGATAGGTCCTACAAAATCTAAGGCCCATTTTTCAAAGGGTTTGATTACTACTTGGGCTTGGAGTGGAATTTCATCGACTGATGTAGGTTTTCCCATTCTTTGGCAATCATCGCAACTGGCCACGTATTTCTTTGCATCTTTAAAAATGGTTGGCCAATAATAGCCAGATTGTAGGATTTTGTAAGTTGTCCTTTTGTCAGCAAAGTGGCCTCCACATGGTCCATCATGGTAGGCTCTGAAGATATCCTGCATTTCATCTTCCCGGACACATCTTCTGATTACCAAATCAGGTCTCGTTCGGTATAGGGTATCCTCATGCCACATATAATTGGCACTTAGATTAATGATTCTCGATTTTTCTCTGGATGTCATACCTTGAGGCAGCTTGTCGGTTACCAAATAGTTGGCTACATCTTCATACCAAGGGGTGAAAGTAGAAATGGAAAATAAATTCTCATCCGAAAAATCATCATCTACTAGAGTACTGTCAGCTGTATGGATAAGCCTAGACAGGAAATAAGCAACCAAGTTATCTCTTCCAGGCCTATCTATGATAGTGATATTAAATTCTTTTAGTAACAACAACCATCTAGTTACTCTAGCATTTGTAACAATTTTATTCATTAGAAATCTGATAGTTGAGTGGTCAGTGTGCACAAAAACTTTGTATCCTGTTATATAATGTCTAAACTTGTTGATGGCATGTACTACTGATAAAAATTCTTTCTATGTGACAGTATAGTTTGCTTCAATAGGTGAGAGGTTATTACTAATGAAGTATATATCACAAGGAATCTTCCCTTCCCTTTGTCCTAATACAGCTCCCAAAGCGGTATCTGAGGCATTTGTACAGATATGGAAAGGAAGAGACCAGTTTGGATCTCTCAAAGTAGGAGCACTTGAAAGTTTTGTTTTTAAGATTTCAAAGGAGATTTGGCATTGCTCATCCCAACATAATTCAACATCTTTCATTAGTAGTTTGAAAAGGGGGGCAACTAGGTTTGTAAAAGTTTGAATAAACCTCCTATAGTAGCCGACATGCCCTAAGAAACTTCTGATTTCCTTTTGTGAACTAGAGATCTTAATTTGGGAAATAATGTCGATTTTGGCAGGGTCCACTCTTATTCTGGTACCGTATATGTGGTGACCTAGAACGATTCCTTCAGTAAGCAGCATTCTCAATTTTTTGTGACTGAGTGATAGGTTGGTCTCTTTACATCTAACCAGTACCTTCTTCAAATTATCCAATGCGTAGTGGAAATCATCCCCATATATCGTGAAGTCATCCATGTAGACTTCCACATAATCATTGGTCAAATTGGAGAAAATAGCCAAGACAACCCTATGAAAGGTAGCAGGGGAATTACATAAACCAAAGGGGAGAACCCTATAGGCATAGGTTCCCCAAGGACAGGTGAATGTGGTCTTATCCTGGTCTTCTGGTGAAATTTGTATTTGTTTGTAACCACTAAACCCATCTAGGAAAGAAAAGTACCTCATCCCAGATAAAGTATCCAAGATTTGATCTATGAAAGGTAAAGGGAAGTAGTCCCTATAGGTGGCCTTGTTTAGTTCTCGAAAGTCCACACAAATCCTCCATTTCCTGTTTTTCTTCGGTACAATAACTAATGGGGAGACCCATTTTCTATCTGATATAGGTAAATGAAATTGGCTTGTAGGAGTTTTTGGAGTTCTTCCTTTACTATATCTTTCAAGGCTAGGTTCATTCTTCTCTGGGGTTGTCGGATAGGTCTGATCTGATCATTAGTGTAAATATGATGCATACATGTATCTGGGTGGATCCCTTTCATGTCAGAGTAATCCCATGCAAACACATCGGATTGCCCTTGAATCATGTGTACCAGCTTTTGTTGCTGATTTGTTTCTAGGGACTTCCCAGGACTAATTTCTACAGCTTGGACAACATATTCCTTCCCTTCCTCTACTTTTGAAAGAGTGGCTATTGTAGAAGTGGAAGGGTGCCAAATTTCTTGAAATTCAGGGCTAAAGATGTGTGTGTAGTTAGGGAAATATTGGGGATAGTCAATGCATGCTGAAGCAACCAAGAATAGACTTAGGATTTGTTCTTCAGAGTGTTCTTGTACTCCTTTTACTTGTTCAAGTGTCAACAAGGGCTAAGTATAGTCCTCCTCCCCATAATGATTCTCCAACCATAGAGGAAATTCAGTGGTTGGTTGGGTGGGGGGAAAAAGGATAAGTTTCTGACTTTGAGTGCCATTGGAAATTGTCATTTATCCAGATCGACAACTGATGAATGCATCAACAGTGGCCAACCAAGGTCGACTGAGTACTACTGAGTGTCCTGGTTTGGGGGATTTGGGATGGATTACCAAGAAATCCACAGGGTATTCCCAAGAGGCCAATGTCACTGTTATATCATCTAAACTTCCTGCTGGGGTGATGATTGATTTATCTGCAAGCTCTAGAAAAGTTTGTGTAGGTCTTAAGTGATCTAGTTGCAGTGTTTTCATAGTGTTTACTAACATCACATTTATTGTTTCCCCTAGATCAATCAATGTGTTAGGTAAGGCAACACCATTGACTTCTATGGTTACCACTAGATTCCCTGGATCACTATACTTGGAAGGCATTTCTGTTATAAATTCGGATAACTGCCCTACCACCCGTATGACAGGAGGTTCCTTCCTCTTTCTCCCTGGATTTTTAATGCAAAGGTCCCTAAAATTTTAGCATAGATAGGTATGTCTTTAATGTCCTATAGTAGTGGGATCTTTACACATATATTCTGGAGTTCAGTCTCTAGATTATGTTCTAGAGGTTCTTCAATTTTCTTTACAAGCATCCTTTCTGGGGAAGGGGGATTCGTTTCATGGGGTGTTTTTGTTGCAAGGGAGTTGGGAGAAGGGATTTCTTATGGTACTGGAGAGTTTATTTTTTCGTTCAATGGATCAATCATCTGTTCTTCTCTTTGAACCATTTGGACATCTATTTGTTCTTCTTGGTTTGTGTGATTATGCACTTTTTCCTCTTGAATGACCATAGTGGGATTTGTTTTGTTTACAATCCTTCTTTATCTTAATTCAATTCCATTAAACAGAGCTGGCATTATTACATATGTAGGAAAGGTTTGTACTTCAACGTTTTGTATAGGTTGTGTCGGTATGTTATTTGGGTTACGGATAGGTTGTGCATGAATAGGAGGGGTCGAGGAGGGTTTTGGATGGGTGTAGCTTGCATTGGTTGCTGCATATTTGGATTCATGGGTAGTGCAAGTGGTTGTTGTGGTTTTGGGGGTGGAAGAAGAGCAGGGGGGTTAAATCTTGGGAGCAACTTTGAAATATTCGAAGGATATTGTGGATAGGTGGGAAAATTTGTTGGTTGAAAGGGGACATTTCCATATATAGGTCCTCTCCACCCCTGTTTCCAAGGTTGGGTTTTTGTTTCCAAGGTTGAGTTTTGGGGTACCCATTGCTGTTGGGGGTATTGTGTAATTGGGTCGGAAAACATGTTGAGGTTTTGTTGTCTCCATGGTCTCCTAGGGGGGTAGGATGTCTCAGGTTCTCCTCCTCCCTTGAACATGGCTTTGAGTCCAGGAAGAGAAGGGCATTCATTAGTAGGATGGTCCTCTGTGAAAATACCACATATTTCGATAACATTGAGGGGGCATTCCTTTTCAGGGTGTTTCCTCCTACACTGATGACAGAAAATTGCTAACGCAACATTTTCTTCCTCTTGTTTTCTTTTA
>ML791015.1:221353-245696 GCA_009831015.1 Picea engelmannii | reverse complement strand
ACTTTATTATTTAGCTTTAAAATATCTTAAACCACTTTGACTACTTTGACCTTTCGGGGCTTCTAGATGACATATGAGGGTCCTCCAACTTTGTAAGGTCGTAACTCTCAAAATGTGAGGAGTTATGTGATGTTCCACATACCACCGGAAATTTCATGACATGAAATATCCATATAGAATAGTATTACCTGAAAATATATCGAAACACATACCATTATCCATCAAACAAATTTGGGTCCATTACCCAAACCTGGGTTCTCCAACTTCTCATGGCCATAACTCTCTAACCATGAGGATTCATGTGACGTTCCACATACCACCAGAAATGGCATGACAAGAAATATCCATCTAGGATATTTTCACTAACAAGTTCACTGACCTTCATCTCATTATTACACAAATAATCATGGGTTCTCTAACCATACTTCTAGGATAACTCAATCCGCAAAGCATCTTCCCGTGAGGGATTTTACCTTAAGGGGACCGCTTTGGAGTTCATCCATATGTACTTCTTATCAACCATGACAATACAACAATGAGTCATATTTACATCAAACAAACTTGGGTCCATTGCCCAAAATGTTGTGCTACTGGAATTATCTACCATACTTTCTCCAAGTGTTGACATCAATCACTAAGGGTTGACATCAATATACAATATAACTCTCCAATAGTTGAAATCAATGAAAACCAAGAATCCTTACCAACTATCCATCAACCTAAGCCAACTATCTGACAATAACTAGTTTTTCCTCAAGTGTTCCAAATTCCCTTTGGTGCTTCTGAAGTGGAATACTTGGGTCACATTTTTAGTGAGGATGATGTATGAGTAGATACAATGAAACTTGAGGCTATGTAGGAATGGCCATGACCTAGTACTATAAGAATATTACATGTTTTTTTAAGAATTATAAGATACTCTAGGAAGTTTTTAAAGAAATTGGTGAATTGCATCCTGATTCCCCATTAATTGCCTTACCCAAAAACATTACCTTTGTATGGAAAAATTCCATAGAGAAGGAATTTTTAACCTTAAAGGAAGCCATGTTACAGAACAAGGAGTATTGGAAAGCAAGTTACAGAACAAGGGGATGCTACTCATAGGATGAAGGGAGATAGGGAAGCTTGCATATTCAACAACATAAATTTGCACCTATGTTTTCCTTTTAATCTATTGCCTAAAAGGTGGATTTATACCATCCTCAAGGGTTTTAGGTAGTTGAATTCCTTTTTTTACGAGCTCAGGGGAGTTTGGGAACGAGAAAAAAAAAAAACCCACTTGAAAATGAAGATTATTTTATTTTTTCACATTTTTTAAGGGCATACGTGAGTTGCACACTAGCAAAGCGTGAAGATCCATGGTTTTCACACTGATGACGCGTGGATGGAAATAAAATTTGTTTTTTTTAGATGATTTTGATGCAGGAGGATGGGATTTACATTTGAAATCTAGGGAAAATAATTGAGCCACCCCACAAATGCAATCACGTGGAAAATTGTGGTATAACAGATGCCCCCTAATATGTGAGGTCATAAGGGAAAATGATGGCCAAAATAAATTATAAATCTGAGAGGTGAGGATGAAATGAAGTAAAACCAATGAAATTTCTTGAACAACTGATCCAAGAACATAAACCATCAACAGAGATCAAGTAAGAGTATTGTCTTCCCAAGTCAGGCATACCCATGGTCAGGAGTGATGTAAACATGGCTGCCAAATCAAGTACACTATGGATCCATGACATATATGAAAGTATGACTGATGTTAATGGCCATGAACAATACACAATGGATCCATGTGATATATAAAGTAGTAATCATGGCCATGAGGAATACATTGTGCATCCATGCAAAGCAGATCATAACAAAAAATAGATACATAGTGGAGCTATATATCAAAATCAAAATAAAAGGATATTTGGAGTTAATGGAGTGAATAAGATGATCCTATGCAAGTACCAATGTCTGATGGGTGGTACAATATATAAGGTAGGAGCACAAAATATGCGATGCTCGTATTTCACCCGAAGTCTTCAAAATGATCCGTCATGGTATGAGTCTACACCATGTGAATAGATATTTTGGGGTCAAACACAATGAGACACCATTTGATTATCGATCATTGATGTATGTCGTTAACAAATGTGATATGACCCACCGATGATGATAATGGGTGTCAAGGTACCATGGTATAATTTTACAAGTGTGAATGAATGAGCTAGTGTCGAACACCTAGTAGAATTTATCGAGCATGAAACATTGATGTATTCCCACTTTCAATAGAGAGGTAACCTACCAATAATGAATGCAATCCCCAAGGTACCAAAAATGACTCTAAATCACTGTACCAGAGCAAGATGTGTTGAATTTGATAGGAAGCGATTTGCTAGAAGGAAGGAATTAAGGCATCCTTCATCATTGAGCATGAGGGGTAGCAGAAGGCCAAATATTTGGAAGGACTCAGAGGAACATATTGTAAGGACCACACAGAGGTATGCCTCCTGCATGCACCATATGGAATAACACATGCCAAAGACTCTGAATAGTATCCAATATTGGAGACTACTGACAAAGATGAGGAATCGACCAATGCAGTCAAACAGAAACCAATGTAGCACACAATTCCCTATGTGTGATGATTGTTGTTGACATTGAACACAAGGGAAACTTATTCAATAACATATTTTCGGACGAAAGATTCATTTGGTCGAAAACTTACTAGTGGGTTAGATTTTTTCATTCGGTAACATCTTTTGGGCCTAAATATTGTTCGACCAAAACATATTTTGTCTGAAAGGTTTTTTCGTCCGAAAAAACTTTCAGACGAAAAAGGATTTATATATTGCCTGCACATTGGTCAGTCCATCCTTTTCGAGATGTTGACCATCTGGTGCATGAGTCTAGTGTCGTTGGTCATTTTTGTCGTTGTTGGTCCTTGTTTTCATTGTTGGTCGTTGATAGTTTGGCGATGTTGGTCGTTGTTGGTCGCGGTCGCTGAGAGTCTCGTGTAGGAGTCTGTAATTCTGGTGTAGGTAATTTTATGTTTTATAAATTAACGTAATTAGCCTAAATCATTGTAAATTAGCGTAAATGTCACTATTTTTTTGTAAATGTCATTTTTTTATAAATTAGCCTAAATCAAGGTATCATAAATTAGCCACGAATTAGGCTTTTTTGCCCACATTAATTCATTGTGATTTATTTATATCTTTGGCGGCCATACGATTCATTGTGCTTAAAAATCACACTGAATTAAGAAAAGTGAATTAAGCACAATGAATTAATCACAGTGAATTCATTGTGCTTAATTCACTGTGCTTAAAAAGCACAATGAATTAAGCATAATGAATTCAAATTGTGCATGTAAATATATTTTCCAAAGATTGATGTAAATCTAGTGTGCATTGAAAGGACATTGATGTATCATTGTTTCCCAAAACCAATATCACAAGTTAGAATCAAATAAAAATTGATAATAAGTGTGTGGTTTATCAATAATCTGATTCGTGCAAAGAGAAACTAGATACCATGAATATTAAAATTATTCAAACCAATAGAAATTTGTCATTAGAGTTTAAGAAGTGTTGATTTTTAGGTGAAATATTAACGAAGCATATGAATGTGAAGAGATTATTTCTCCATAAAACAACAAGTGCTTACCCATTCTAAATAGTGCTATAAATGAGTTAATATTAAACAAGATCATATTCTTATTGACTTCACCTATCTACACATAGGAATATACCATTAGATTTCATATAGGATAATATGCCATTAGATTTCATATAGGATAATATACCATTGTCAGTGTTTCCAACTTTAATATGAATCGTTTTAATTCTAAGTGAAAGTATATTATACTCTAGTGTGTGTATATTATATTTATGCCAAATGATTTAAATATTCCATGTGTTAAACTAGGGAATCAATAAACCCTTAAATACTAGCACTTGGGAAATGAAATGTTCCAACAACAAATCAAAGTTGTTCTAGAACTTAAACCATTAGTTAAGTTCTAGAATTGTATCAGGTCCTACATTACTTGAAACAAACATCAAATAGTGTGCCGTGAATATGTATTTAATCTTTAGAAATATGACAAACTTTAATCATTCACAACTGTGGTCTGATCACTGTGCTTAATTCACTGTGTTGTATCTAATATACTCTTTTCTAATAACTGACAAAATAATTTGGTGAGAACATGATGATAATAATATTATATACTACTATCATATCAGTAGTGACCATAGGACTCAGTAACAACACATCATGGACTTACTCTTCTATAAATACCCTTGTAATCCCATTAGATCAATAATCATATGTATTACACTTAGTATATCTACAACACGTTAGATATTGGTATTACTTCTCCTTATTAACATAATCATCATATTAATCATTACTAATGAATCTGTGGTGTCAAATGCTTAGTAGTATAGTTGTGTTCTTTGATTAAGATCTACCTTATTTCTATAATATTTGTACATGAGTTAGCTAAGATAATCTTACTAGTACCATTAAAGAGCATAGGTAATGATACTTATTACCCATAGATAGTGTAATCACAGTAACCTAATATGGAAACTATAACATAAGAAGATATAGTGGATTAGTACTAAGAGCTTAAACAAGCATGACCATATATTGTTACATGATAGTAATTAATCACATATATTTTCTTAATATGGTGTTATATGTAATACAATCCTATATGTTACGTATTATGTGTATTCAATGAAGCTTGTTATTACACAAATCATACACTTATTAGTATAATGGAAACAATACTAACCTAACTAATATGGTAAATACATTTATGTATCCTTGTTAGCTATATAAGTGTTCCAGTAATTACATATATAGAGTAATGAAACCACATATGATCTACAAAGCACATTTAGATTACACTAGTGACCTTTTTCTCATAAGAATATGGATAACAATCACACCTTAATTAGGTAAAATACATAGGATAATATTAACATGTTTCATGAAATATGGAAACACTGACCTAACTAGTAATGATAAGGATCAGTTTAGAAAGCAAGTATACCTTATCTCTATATGTCTATGCTCTCCATGTATCTAGTCCATTCATATTGGTTAATCGAGTACAAGATTCATTAGTTATACCTATTACTAACTTTTATTGAATCAATCACTAAACAATGGTAATCAAAGAGAGCTTGATTGTATGACCCTTATTGAACATGATGCAATGGACTTGTACTAATCAGTGAGCAAGAAGCACATACAAGATCTTACTACTAATCAAGATATTGAACGAGTGCAATAGGTAAGGGTTAGAGTTATAGCCTATCATAATAATGGTGTTCATATTACTAATATCTACTAGTACAAATGGATTATGTTTACCATTGCTATTCACTCTATTGAATCTGGTACTGTATTTGTTACACTATCTTAGCTATATAGAAGCTCATGATCTTTGTAACATGGAGAAATATCTACTATGACTTTACTACTCTGTTTCAATTAGGTTCAACTTGCTACTGATGAAAGAGTGGTAATGTTACCTATAATATGTATACGTTTGCTACAAAAGGGTATCTTACTATAACTGGTATGTTAAGATCTACCCCATGTGAATCTCTAGTCCCATCGATTCCCTTTATTCCATAAGATTCCATTAGTGAATCTAAGACTCGAACTGGAACAATTTAGGCTAAGGGTATATCAACTTAATAGATTCCCAGGGTGGTGGGTGGGGCAGAGGATGTATCCATTCCAATGATTCCATGATGTTATGTGTTTCTTGATTGTCGAAAGATTTAAATATTCTAATGAAAATTATCATTATAACCCAAAATTAGATAAGAAAATAAGTATTAAAATGAGTGCTAAGTCAAGTCAAGGTCTGGCCATGCCCAAAGAAAAAGATGACACTGATACCAATAAAGAAATTTTATGTTATTTTTCCTTGTTTCAATTTTATTAAAGTTCTTTAAGTTATTTGCAAGTTAATATATCCTATATCTCAATATTCTATAAGGTATTAGTTAAATTAGCTTTCCTTCATATTGCATCACCATCTAGGTTTAGAACCTTGGCTTAGAACCATAGGTTTAGGAATTTGATGGTGGTGGCAAAAATTGTGCTCTAGGTGAGGGATAATGAGTACAAAACATATTAGTTTTTACTCATTATTTCCCTTCATCCTTAGTCTCATACTATATTTTACTGATTATTCTTGAAGAGTGGGACACACACATTGTCATATGCTTTGTTACACTAAGGATGAGTCTCTTTATCCAAGATATACCACAACAAGTTCACTTTGGTAGGAATATTAAAAATAATTTAAATAACTCTTTAATAAACATTATAAAAAAATTACCTTATACATGTTACATGTATAAATTATCTTATAAATTACCTTCTATGATTTACACATACATATATATTATCCTCTACATGTTACATTTTTTTATATTTAAATATTTTCATGTTCATTATATATAACATCATAGCAAAAAACATAGTTGTTAGTTTTTTCAATATATGTCTTTGATGCTTTGAAGTTGTTATAAATGCTTTAATGCCTTCAAGATGTTTTATAAATTATATTTGTATTTTATGTTTCTATAACTTATGAAATTTTATATTCATGGATTTTCAAAATATATCTAGATCGAGGCGATATGTTGAGGCGAGATGTCGAGACAAGAGTCTCCAAAAATGCCTCGAAAATGCTCTAGGCTATCCAATGAAGGAGTAAGAGGAACCAATTCTTTGAACGAGACTCTGAGGACGTCGGAGACCCATATCTCAACAAGGCATGGAAACTTGGGAGGGGAAACTAGTAGTGACCAAAGGCAATCTAGTCAAAGGAGGAGATTGTCAAATGAATATGTGAATAGATCATCTAGAGAATGTGCTCAAAATAGTTCTATGGATGGAGATTTATTAGATAGGCTGCACATTAATACTCTAGCACTGGAGAATGCAAAGAATACATCATGACAAGAAAATATTTTTGGTAATTTTATTTTATTTTGTTTGTGTATTTATGTTAATGTTTTATATATGTATATATGTTTTTATTTTTTTTTATTTTATGTTTTTTGTTTCTGTTAAATGTTGTAATTAGTTTCAAATGTGTATGTGTAGAGAATGAGTTTATTTCAAGAGAAGATAATGAAAGAGAGAGTTCTTATCATGAAGATTCAAATGTTGGTGAAGAGGGTGAAGGTGGATTTAGGGGATGTTATCAATAAACAAAATATTACACACCTATGTCCACCTATCTCTCAGATATTGGTGATGAGCTTCCCTGGGAAGAGTATAATGAAGCGATGACCTTAGAACAATGCTCAGGTGTTAAAAGAAGGCTGCAAAATCATTCGAGGTGCTTGGATCTCCCTCGAGAGAGTAAGCAAATCTTGGATATTGTTTTGCATTCATTGCAAAAATTTGTGGATGCATATCAAAAGATGGGGCCAATGATTGATAGTTTTATAGACTTGATGAGGAGAAAAAATTCAGAGGTGATGGACTTCGATAAATGAGAAGTAGTAAACAATAGAGTTTCAAAAGAAGATGCAATTTCTATTTTTAATTTCAAAGAGGGTCCAAAGCAAAAGATGTTGAAGGTGCAATATTTTAAGCACCCCAACATAGCATGACACCTTTATAATAGATTTTTGGAATTGTATGGGAAGTTTTCGTGGAATTATTAGGTTCCGCATTAATTTTCTAGACTCTTTTATGCAAAGTTTTTCATGGGCATTCACCTTGATTATACCAGCCTACCGTCCATTTATTATGGGGCTGGAAAATGATGAACATATGATCGAAAATGGGGATACCGAAATGGATCATTGTAGAGGCCTCCACGACCTTTGGTATCTCTTCCAATAGGGGAATTTTACTCACATTCAAAGATGTGAGCTACAACAAATTTTGGGAAGGAGGCCAGGAATGCAATCAGGGAAAATTTAGAATCAATTTTTTATGGTGTTGATGTTGGTTTGAACTGTCAGAGAATTGAAGCCAATTTTCGTGTCAATTTTGTTTACAAAAGAGATGAGGATATATTTTTCATGTCCATAGAGGATATAAGAGAGTATAAATCAAGTTTTCGTAATAGATGGAAGGAGTTAATTCAAAATGATGAACCAAACACAAGATTGGTATGTGTTACAATTAGTAAATTTGTCATGCATTTGAGGATAGTTTTCTTGTAGTTCTAGATACATATCATTGTATCTTTAAAAATAATTGGTTTATTATTGTCATTCATTGTAGTTTGGTCATTTGTTAAATGAGTCTCCAGTAAATAGGGGACTTGATTCATCGAGCTTAAATTTGGAAGGGTTGAATCATGTATGTGCTTAAAAAAATCCACTTTAGTTGTCCAAACTTTCAAACTTGTTGAATAATCAACATGCATAATTTTTATTTTTTTGTAGTGATGTAAACATAGATTCATATTCCATCTCCAACTACTTGGGTAGGCTTGTCCCAATTCTTATTGGGAGAGTTTGAAGAGGGTGGGAGTTCACAGGTATCATTGCATGTTCAAAACAAATTTAATTATATGTGAAAGTTTCAATGTCATTTAAATTATTAATTTAAAAGAAAAATGTCTTAAACAATATATAAATTATTGAATCTTAGAGTACGGTGGGTAAGACCGTGACTCAAATGACCATGGGAATACCATCCTCTTCTGTGGTTGATAATATTTAGGTTGGCACATCACAGGTATTACATATTTCAAAATTTAAAACTACAATTTAATTTGTTAAAATCATTTAAATTTAATTTTCAAATGTAGAAATTTGAAATGTGTTATAGGGAAATGTGGAGAAGAGAGTGTGAGAGATTGGGATTGAGGAGGATGCATCCATACGTGAGAAGGATGGATATATTCAGGATGATGCTTAATTAAATGTATGTACATTGCACATTAGTGAGTTTTAGTTTGTTTTTATGATGGACCTTTTATATATAAGTGTTCAATCTTATTTGTGTTGAATATGCATTTTTTTTTTTACCTTTTTCAAATTTATGTTTGATCAACTTTGTAACATCCTTCTTTGGTGCACTGAGAAAAATTATTCTTTGAAGACACTTGCTTGCAAGTGATTCGGATTATTATTCTTTTGAAACATTTGATTTTGATTATGAGGCGTTATGGGTTGATGACATGGTTTAACTGCATTGTCATAGACAGGTGCTATTGACTCAGTTTTACTGAGTGTGCAGGATTTGGACCTTGAGGATGCAGAGGCATCAATGGAACCCCTTGGACTCTGGATCGAGTCAGGGAGTGTACCATTGGGGTTTGATTGTTTTACTGTGATATTAGTGCATCTGATTAGATGATATGATATGGATATATTCTGACATGATTTGTTGAAGATGCAAGCTGATGATAGCTTGCCGACTAGACTCACATGTGGAGTAAAGGGGTCATGCACGACTACCAGAGATGTTGAGGGAGAGGTGTAGACAACAACCCTGCCACAACCTACTAGCACTCCCGTCGTGGCTGGAACTGTAGGTTAACGTTTACTTAGTTTGAGAGGACCCACGATGTCGTGAGGGTAGACTGTGACAGTCACTCACGATGATTCTAAGAGGCACACAATAAGGCAGGGGCCTTATTCCTTAGAGGCCCTTAGTCTCCCACAAGTTCACCTAGTGAAGTTTTGACTCTAGGGGTTTTTGATGTCTACCAAGTCAGTCAAGAGGTGAGTGGCACCCTTGGATCACGTAGTGCATCCTGAAGGGAACGTCGCACAAGGAAACAAATGAGGTGAGTGACACCTTTGGAGCACCTAGTGCGTCCTGAAGGGCACATCGCGTTGTTTTGATAAATGAATGAACCTAGTCGGCCTTAGGATGAACAATGTGATAAGAAAAAAAAATAAAAAATAAAAACATTTTCCCTAATAAAATGTTTCCCTTCATGAAAATTAAGATCGAGTTCTAAATCATGCTAGTGGTAATTAATTGGAATAAAATTTAAAAAAAAATTAATTGGAATAAAATTTAATTTAAAAAAAAAATACCAATTAAATGAGAAAAGGGAAAAAGGGTTAATTTCCACACCTTCCTTTTTGAGTTCTAATTAAAAGGGGAAAGAGGGAAAAGCTAAAAATTTAGGAAACTAGGAAAATAGGTAAACATAAAAAGGGAAAAAGGGGAACATAAGGGAAAAAGCGGAAAATCAAACTTAGAAAGGTATCTACCATTTAAGAGCTTTCTAATTTAAACTGAACTAGCAAATTAATAATAGGGAAAGCCATTAAAACCTGTAAGAGAATTTGGAGACACCTAGGAGTGATCCTAGGAGTAACTCTAGGTGGGTGAGGGAAATTAAGATAATTAATTAATTAAAGAATCTAATTTATGGAGGAATGTAGGGGACGGGGGACACTTGTACGGAAGAATTTTTAGGAATTTATTTTTAAAAATTTAATTAAATGAGATTTTAGGAAAGAAAGGAAGTTCAAAACTCTATATAATGAAGGAAGGAGAAGGATGAAGGGGCTTCTTCTGTTTGCGAAACGTTACGCTACAAAAATATCTACTTGACTGACTTAACTTGTGGGAGTTGGGATACCCAGCTCGGTGAGGAGTGGTAGCTTGGCCTTGCGAGGCGAGCTGGGGGCTAGCTGATTCTATGGATAGTGTACCTGGCTCCTTTGCGTCTCGAGGGGATAAGGGTGAAGAAGAGTACCCCAACCGTCGGCTGGGAGGTACCAGTGAAGTCTTGCCGGTCGACAAGAGGGAATTTCACAGAGCGCGCGGACGTCACTCAGAGCGGGCGATCAAGCAACAATACACTCTCTTCATTTTGTATAGTAGATGTTGCAGGTTTTATGCTTGGATCTGCATGTTGATTAGGTAAGTAAATTGATTATCTAGATTGATGACTGAAATTTTTCTTAGCCTATCTCGATGACTGATTGACTCCCATGGACTTCATTTCCCCGCATGCCTTGGCCACATTGAGGTGTTGATCGTGGCCTTCATGGTTGTTTAGCCTTCATCCCTAGCTCACCAGTCCTTGCCTGAGCAGTCGGCCAGGAGCCTGATCTACGATCATCGCCTTCGCGTTAAAAGACCAATGGATCTCAATGGCCTGCTTTTATGTGAGAGGATGATGAGCGAAGGACGAACCTATCAGCCGTCTACCCCTCCTAATTGTTCTTGGTTGATTGATGGTCTTGCGATTTCTTGTGATGGAATTCTCTGCACTTAACTACTTATCTCTATGCCCTATTGATTAAAACTTGATTTTTCTCCTCATTTTAATTGTTGAATCTTGGATAAACCCCTGAGACGTGAATGCCAGATTTCTGCACTTTTTGTGATTGTTTTCTTCAACATTTTCCTGTGATGGATCCCCTCTGAGATTTTGAAGTATTTACATAGTGAATCATGAACAACAAGTATGTACCTCGATTTAAATCCTTGCCAGCGAAATTCATGTTTGCATCACTTCTGCGTTTGTTCACTGTGTCTTAGTAACCTCTATGCTTTTAATGAGTTGTCTATGCCCTTTTTATCCTGTGTTGAGATGATGATACAAGTGTTTCCTTCAACATTTTACATGGGTCTGGAATGATGATTTGTGTTTATCACTCTACTCTTCTTTTTTTTTGTTCGCATGAACTGACGATTTACCCTTTGCGATTTGAATGCCTGATCGTGACTTTACTTGGAAAGTCATTACATACTGACTGGCATATTTACTCAGCCATTTAATATACCTCTTTCCATCTCGTCTTAGACTTCATTCCCTAGAGATAAAAAAAGAAAAAAAAAACATCTCTCCATTATGTGAAATAAATCTCAAAAGAGTGATACAAGAATTGAATACTAGCAAATGTTATTCTTGTTTTTATTCGTTCATTTACATGCTGGACACTTGTATGCCCATGCCCCAGAGTTGTCTCTGTAAGCCTCTTGTAACAATATGATCTGATGCATTCTTGCGCATTAATCTCACATACAATTTCTAAAGGCCATGCCCAATCAACCTATAGAGATGGAGACGGTAATCTGTGGCATTTTCTTCTCTCTTTGGAGTGAGTTTTATTACAACAACAACTCTGATTTATGCGTCAATTGATTTTAGGGTAGCGTTGGTTGACAGTGAAGTTGTAGTTAAAATTTGCGGTTACCTTCCAGTCAATTTATATTGTTACTGTACAGTGAATTCATATAACTCTTTGATGGCGAGTGTACCGGGTGAGTTTTCCCATGATACCTGGTGATTGGCATTTAGTTAAAACCGTCGTTTACCTTTTTATTCAGGACTACCAATCGTTGCTTGAAGACCTGCATTTTCATTTATTGATGGCGTTAATTTTGGGCAACTCACCTTGTAATTGGTAAGTGCGGGTACCAATTTATAATTGCCTACATGGACATTTAATAGCAATTAATAGATGACAGAGATTTGGTGGTTGTGGTGGAAGGTTGCGTTGACTATTAATTTATTGACAGTGGCGTTTGATTATTAAATAATTGCAATGATTATTGATGATTATCAATGAGTTCCTATTGCAATCGTTTGCAAGAATGAGCTCTATAAAATCATTCTCTTTACCTAATTCACAATAATACCTCACCTCACTTCTAATCACCACCATTCTTTGTGGCTTAATCCTTTGTTTTAGTGATATATATATATACACTTAGAAGTTCTCTAAGGTTTGGTTCCCAATTTGATTTGAATTTAGTCTCTGTGTATTGTGGTTTTAAGGTGTTGATGGTTATGGAGTTATTTTATTTATTTATTAACACACCTTGTATGGTTGATTATATTTTCAATTCACATATTAATTAGCATAATATTGGTATTTCTTTTGTTCTTGATCTTACTCAATCTAAACTTATACTATGATATTATTAATCCTTTACTCATAATATCCTTGCCATTCCTACTAGTAGTAGTGGTGTAGTTTTGTCGATTGAGAACTCAACATGCATAATGTGATATCACTATCTAAGGCATGCTTATAATTCTATTAAAGTAGTTAGGGTAATTTAAATAATAATTACTTGGCTGAGATCCAGCCCCTTTAATGATGACCCTTTTTCCAACATTCACCTAATGAATGGATCAAACTTGAATAGGTAATGTGAATAATAACCTTAGATTAATTCCATGTGTACTCAAAGATTAAGGGATATATCATCTTCACACCTATTGATTATTTAGGACTTGTCATTTAGGACAGCCTTGTCATTTAGATATAGAAGCAGTGTATGATCGCTTTTCAAAGGATGAGTAGTGCACTTACCTTAATAGACACGTACCRTGCAAGCAAGCATGTTGATTGTTGAGTTATGTTTAGTCCTTGGTAACCTTACAATAGTTTACCCTTCACGCTTAGACCTCTTWYTTAACCTTAGSGCTTCTTGGATGTTKTCGAGTCATTTATTGGATTGTGCATCTGTGAACGATGTATTCATGCATCTTGAYGACCCGTTGCTTGGGGGAATAGGCGTAGTCTTCCTGTCAGTTATTTCATCCCTTAGCACGTCGAATTTATCTTGAGACCCTTGTCCAGATAGGTTATGCTGCACTAGGGTTATTKCCATGTCTRATGCCTAGGGACRACATGATCCTTGATGAGGGGATCATGGTCAGAATMTATGCTACCCATTGTCGATGTTGTTCGTTGTAGTTGTTTGGCGCTTGGGTTGAATGACTTCATGCGTTTGGCGGTGCGCCATCGAGTTCTTAAAGTTAACTGGTCGTCAAGGCCGTCATGTTGAGAYRGGGATGTTATCCCTTAGCTTGTAGTCATGGTCATGTTGTGTCGGGCGGGTAGTCATTTCTATCTGTTGGTTTATGCATGTTTCACCCAGTTTATCCTTGCAATAGTGTGTGGAGTCGTAGTTGTCTGTTGCTGGATCTATGTGTTGTGTTCATTTCCTGGTTGTGTGGTTCAATTGTTGTCGTCTTTTCCGTCTTGCAAAAAAGAAAAAAGAAAAAACAATTGTACTTCTACCTCGCTGGTAGTCGTAATGATGAGGGGACATTACAAATTTTTTAATTAAGACTTTCCTATTCATAGAAGGGTTACTCAATTATTGTCTATATAACTTTTCAATGCTTCGATCAATCATTTTGAAATATATAGAACTCCTATATAAGCTTATCATCGTCTAAAATGGTACATTCAATCTTATTTATGTTTAGATCATAACGCAAACTTAATTATGAAATCTAGCATTGATTATATGAGAACAAAATATAGATCCTCCACATCAAAAAAAGGGAAGATTCTAAATTCACTTAGATACCGATCTTATTTAAGATTATATCATGATTCAACCCAAACTATTCTATATTTAAAAATATGATTACATGATCTTATTCATGATCTTATTTATATATGTTTAAGATTTAGATCATGATGCATGCAATTTTGAACTTTAACATTTGATTATTTGAGAACAAACTCTATCCCTCATCAGAAAAGGGGAAGATCTCAAATTTTCTTTGATTGCATTCATTACCTTCTTGTCAAAGAATGGTGTAATATGAAGATGTGTTTTCTTCATACAATGAAGTGAATTCCACTATTCCATCTATTCCACTGTAGAAGAGGAGATAAGTATTTTCCTTGAAGAATGGATAAGTACTTTCCTTGAAGAATGGCTTAATATGGAGATTTGTGAACTTTATGCATGTACATAAGAGAATTGACAGACACACAATTTTTATCTTTAAAAACTTGCTAGATACGATCTTACTTTGTTTAGATCATGTAGGCAATGTTGACAAAGCATTTGGTTATAAAAGAAAATTAAAGATTTATACAAAGAATGACTTAATATGGAGAGTAACTATTTTGGAAGTGATAATATTTAGAGAGAGCAATAATCTTAGATCTTTGGAAATCTGGTTGGGTATGTTATTATTGCTCACATGGTTATGTTAATCTTCATTATCTACTTGGGTATGTTATTCTTTCTCATTGTTATTATTAAAGTTAAATATATTTAAAATGTTTTCTAATAAAGTATATGCTCGTATATGTGTTATTGGTTTTTCTTTTTATTATTACAATGATGTTTAAATTATTGGTAGAAAAGGAGCACATGGATTTTGGAAGATGAAACTATTGAATCTTAGATCTGTGGAACTATGATTGGGTATGTTATTCTTGCTCACATGGTTATGTTAATATTGATGATCTTCTTGGGTTTGTTATTCTTTCTCATTGTTATTTAATAAAGTTAAATATCTTTAAAATATTTTCTAATAAAGTATATGCTAATATGTGCTATTGGTTTCCCTGGATGGGGTGACACGAGTCGAAAGCGAGGGACGTGGCAAGGAGGTGGGGGAGACCATTTGCTTCGACTGCCAATGCTCTCCGATGAGGCCCTGCACGAGCGACTTCAGTCCGGTCAGCCAAAGCATTAAGCTCATGGATTTAATGGCTATCATCGCGTTTTATCCCTCCACCAGCCCTCCTAGGAGTTCTATTGTGCCCTGGAAGCTTCCTGATCAGCGGGGCTGTAACAGAGCTCTCGGCGAATCAGCACTAAACTTCGCTCTAGCCATGCCGAGGGTGAAAGGGAGGCCCCGTAGGGGAGCTGGCTGGTATACAGCCGACTCTAGAAGAAAGAGGCACCGAAATTTCAAACGCGCGATGAACTTAGCCAAGCAGAGGCGACGACAGGCGATGATAGCCGCAAGAACACCTCTAGGAACAATTGTGGAAGAAGACCTGAGCATTGAGCTCCCACCGGATTTCTCAGAAAGTAAAATGCTTACAGTCCTCGACAATTGGGACCCCCCAACTTGCTTCATCGACTCAGCGGCAACACCTCACGCCAAAGAATCCTCATACCCCTGCGCAGCGCCATGTATAATTGAGGAGGATCCATCGGTGGATACAGGAGGAACAGAAGATGCAGGACGCCTGGGAAAAGACTACAAGCTGTCGATGCCGCCTTCACCACCTCTCTTGCCCCCAGAGTAGCTACAGCTCATTTTCGATGTCCGAATCTTGGTTGACGATCAGATATTCCGAGCGGTTTGCGTTAGCCAGCGCCTGGACATGCTTTATACGGCCTACTCCAACGCCACTCTTAAGCACCAATTCCCAACTTGTGCACAACCATTTGCCATTCGACTCAGCAAGGAAGAAGCGAAGGATGCTAACGGGAGTGCTGGTTAATAGGTATTTCTATCTGCATGTTTTTCAATTTGTCTGTTGTTGTAGTTTACCAGGACTATAGTCTTCTAGTTGATAGCCTAGATAGCTTTAGAATTTCCATTACCAGAATTCTGTTAAACATGAATACACTCCCTGGTTTCCTACAGGCAGGGTGGTGCTACACTCTCTGTATTTTTTGCATACTACTGTGGGATAGCCAGCTATCATGGTTTCCTACACAGGCAGGACAACTGGCGATTACGTGTCATGTACACTCTTTTTTTCTGAAGCTTTAATACAATAGGTTCTACCTTTTACTTAAAAAAAATAAAAATATATGTGTTATTGGTTTTTCTTTTTATTGTTACAGTGATGTTTAAATTATCGGTAGAAAAGGAGCACATGGATTTTTGAAGATTAAACTTCAACAATTTTGGTATTTCATTTTTTCTTTAATGACAATTTGTTTTATTTATCTGAAATGGTATGTGCACATTTTATTTAAATTTTGTAGATATAATTTATTTAAAAATTTAAATTTTAAATTTCAAAATGTTTTTTTTTTCCAAGTATAGAGAGATATATCTCAGCGATGGTTTAGAGTTGAAGTTTGGAGATAAATGTTAATTTCTTCTTATTTTTTATTAGTTTTTGTTAATTTTGAGACCAACACCACTTAATGGTGATATCTTATTTAGATATTGACATGAAAATTGATCATACTTAGATTATATTATTACCCTATATAAGTGGATTGGTAGGTACATGACATTACATTAGTGTAATGTAATTTATATATGGAAAACACTCATTACTAAGAAGTGATTGGATTCATGTTATGCATAAGAAATCATGGGTTAATAACTCCATATTGAACACAAAATCTTACCTTATTTGATTCATTACTAGTATAGAGTATTCATTATGAATATCCAATGCCATTTGAGTTAACATGTCATATGGTTTTACTTGAGTTTTCTATGCAGGCCAAATTGGCATGCACATAAGCCCTATGATTGTTGTGCATGGCAATTTGGCATGCACAAAATCCCTATGGCTGTTGCGCACGCCAATTTGGCATGCACAATATCCATAGGGCTTCCATGGATGCCAAATTGTCATGCACAACAACCATGCACATAACTGTGGTTTAAAAGGATTGGTAGTCATGGGAGACTAATATCATATGAACTAATATAATCTAATAATAATAATAATAATAATATATACTTATATTATTACCCTATATAAGTTGATGGGTATGTACATGCATGAAGTTATGACTATACATTAGTGTAATGTAATTTATATATGGAAATCACTCATTACTAAACAATGATTGGATTCATCTTATGCATAAGACATCATGGGTTAGTAACTTCATATTGGACACAAATGCTTACCTTATTTGATTCAGTACTAGTATAGTGTATTCATTATGAACATCCAATGCCATTTGAGTTAACATGTCATATTCTTTTCCTTGGGTCTTCTGTGCATGCCAAATTGACATGCAAAACAACCATAGGGCTGTTGTGCATGCCAATTTGGCATGCATAGAATCCCTATGGCTGTTGTGCATGCAAATTTGACATGGATAGAACTGTTGGGAAGTGGGCATGAATAGAAATGTTGGCATGCACATAACTATTGGGGCATGCACAGAAAATGTCATATTCTTTTCCTTAGGGTTGTTGTGGCATGCAAAAAACTTTTGGGAAGTGGTGTAAAAGTATTGGCACATAACTGTGCCATTTATATTCATGGCAACCTGATACAAGACCAATTGAACATATGTCCTTTTAATGAAAGAGCTATATCCACTCAGAAATACTTTTCATACATAGAACTTTCAACTGATTTATTCATCCAAACCTTATTTCTATAAAGAATGCCATTTTTGATTTCGTGCCAAATTGGGATGGTACTTCATTAGCAGTGGTAAATTGTTTTAAGATATCATGTTAAATATGTTGTAATGTTATTCAATCTATCCTTTTGGTGATGTATTTAGTGTCAATACGATGACATTTCTAGTGGTGATTATTATCAGTGGGGCATTTATATATATCTAAAGAGTGTAATTAGAGTTAATGGGATCTCTTTTGTGATTTCTTTTACTTAAAATAGGAAGCTAAGATGACATTTCTAGTGGTGATTATTATCAGTGGGGAATTTATGTATATCTAAAGAGTGTAATTAGAGTTAATGGGATCTCTTTTGTGCTTCCTTTTACTTAAAATAGGCAGCTAAAGCTTCATAGAGAGCTCTATGCTTGAGAAGTATTGGAGATTTATTGTAACATGTTTAAAGATTAATGAAGTGGCTTATCTTTGACAATAATTTTTTTCGATATATATAATAAGTGCTTTACCACTATAAATCTTGGTGCTCTTGTTTCTTGTGTTTTCTTATATTTGTTTTCTTATTTTCACTTTCTTATGCTAAAAGCTAATGGTGAATGTTCATAGAAAATTAGATGAATATTGATAAATGATTGTTTCCCTTTATTTTTTTCTTATGATTCTCTTATGTTAATGGTGCCTCTTCATAGAAGACTAAAGGAATATTGATAACTTTTTTTTCCACTTAAAATAGACAGCTAAGTGGTTATTCAATATAGGTGCCTAAGTTGTTTGGTAGGTGACATTTCATTTATTCCTCATCCATCATGTGAAGTGTTCTTATCACTATAGAAATTAATAGAGAGTTCCATGCTTGATAACTATTGGAGGTTTATTGTAACATGTTTAAAGATTAATGAAGTGGTTCATATTTTACAATAAATGTTTTTACTATGTATAACAAGGGTTCTACCACTAAAAATCTGGGCGCTCTTCTTTCTTGTGTTTTCTTCTTTTCATTTGTTTATGTTAATGGTGAATGTACATACAAAAATAGATGAATATTGATAAAATATTGTGTCTCTTGTAATTTCTTCTTGTGGTTAATGGTGCATCTTCACTAGAGGATTATTGATAAGTGTTTTTTTTTCACTAGAGGATTATATAGTGTTTTTGTTTTTCACTAGAAGATTAATGAAGTGGTGTAAAATGATTGGTAGTCATGGGAGACTAATATCATATGAAATAATATAAGCTAATATAATAATAATAATAATATAAACTTATATTATTACCCTATATATAATTATAATAATAATATATACTTATATTATTACCCTATATAAGTTGATGGGTATGTACAAGCATGATGTTATGACTAGACATTAGTGTAATGTAATATATATGGAAATCACTCATTACTAAGAAGTGATTGGGTTAATGATATGCTTAAGAGATCATGGGTTATTAACTCCATATTGAACACAAAATATTATCTTATTTGATTCATTACTAGTATGATGTATTCATTATAAGGAATTTGTATGATGTTTCAATTATATACAGAATTACTAATAATGCATATATTTATTTTGATACATATATTATACATCAACATATAATTTGTTTACATAATTGTACATATAAACAAAAAATATATTAAATTCTAAAGGATCAATGATTAATTCAAATAAAAAATAATGTTTGTGAGGGAAATCTAACTCGTGGACATATGCATTAAACTACAACCAAATTTATTATTCAAGTCATTGTGTTATCTTAGTACACATAAATATTTAGAAGGATATGTACTAAGATATTCCTCAACTTGAACATGCTTGAGGGAAAGGTGTTTTTATTTTTCTACCATTTTGCAGTATAGAGATTCAAGGCAAGAAATGCCCTTATTTGCATATTATATCAAGAATAAATGGAGTAATTGATCAATCAATATATTGTTGCAACTTAGTATTGGTATAGATAATCACACATATGGTGTTCAATTATATAAAACAATATCCTAAATAATTTACCATAAAAAATAACGTTTTTCACATAATCACTACACAAATATAACAATTCTCTCTTATGCATCTACACTATTTCTCATACCAAGCATCTAGGGTTTGCCTATTTTTTCCATGGATTTTTTTATATTTTTCATTCATGTCGAAATACAGATACATTTTTAAGATTACTTAGAGAGATATTAGGATTCTTAAAATATCGTTTATACTAAAATTATCCCTAATTAATGGACTGTCATATATTATATTCATACAAAATATTATCTTATATACTATATCCTATCAACATAAAACAAATAAGTGTTTAGTGAGAACACAAACATAGCATATGGAATATCATATATTGTATGCTCTCAATTTATACATGTATATCAATAAAAAATAGAACAATAATCTATTTTTTGATGCAAACTCGTGTTGTTATTTCTCTTGGTCAAGTCATAAACATCATAGGTTTCAAAGATTCAAATATTTGTTTTAATAATTAAAATACTATAATATACAATATGACAATGCTTATAATTATCATGTCAAGGAATGTGAAACTGATGTTCTTGATGATTGATATCGCATTAAATATTGGAATCAATAGAAAGATTGACATGTCTTATAACCTTGTAGTGTAATTTTTACAACCCTGAAACCTTTTAGGTTTAGAAAAGAAAAGAAAAACCAACACAAGAATAAGAAGAAAACCCACATATAATTTATATATCTATTAGCCTAAGCATTACAAAAATAGAGAATATAGATTTGTCTGCACTGTTACTATAGAAAAATAGGAAAACATCAATACTATATTGTAATGGCTACAACCTTAAACACTCTAGGTCTAAAATTGGTTCTACTAAAAAAACAAATGCTAGTACTAAAATAACAAGAAAACCCATATGACAATAATGGAATGTAATGGCTATAACCTTAAACACTCTAGGTATACAAATTGGTTCTACTAAAAAACAAATGCTAGTATTAAAATAACAAGAAAACCCATATGACAATAATGGACTATAATGGCTACAACCTTAAACACTCTAGGTCTACAAATTGGTTCTACTAAAAAAAAATGCATGCCAGTACTAAAATAACAAGAAGACCAATATGACAATAATGGACTGCAATGGCTACAACCTTAAACACTCTAGTTCTACAAATTGGTTTTACTATAAAAAAAAATTGCCAGTGCTAAAATAACAAGAAAACCCATATGACAATAATGGAGTGTTTTATTGAAGGATAACACCCCAAGAGAATCCAACTCTAGACCTAGACTTTCACATCCAAAACTATAATATGAAATTGATTACCTTGGGATGAACTAGAATTGTAAATGACATGAAGTCACAATGGAAGGGAGAGGTGTTTAAGAGAAAAATAGAATTGGAAATGTAAATAATAAATTTATCATTAAATTTTAAAATTGAGCTAGTACATAGATGATACGCTATAACTAGGCATGATTGCTTCTAAGTCTCCTTGTCGGTAAGCTCCAACTTCAAACCATGCCAAATATTTTTAKAATTGATCCCACTAAGTTAGGTTTGGAGGTTTCCACTAAGGCAAGTTCATGAGTTAGTAAGAAGAATGACATGTTCAAAKTTGAGTGAATGAGAAATTTTGAATTGCGTTGTATGACACACTAACAAATAGTACAAGAAGTGGGTGGCATATTAACATAGTGTAAGTGGGTGGCATATTGACAAAGACATGTTAGATATTTMTAACATGTCATRTCTATGAAAATATGCATGGATATTTGAATACACATTCTTGTAGAGAATATGTACTTCTCAAGCTTCCACTGATTCATTTTGCATGTGTATGCATTGCATCAAACTTATCGTAAATTTTAACCATTKTTCATTTCATTTCGTAAAWTATGGAATGTATACATCACTTGTTTAAAGAAATCGTAATGGTATGCCATCTTCAATTATTCGTTCATGATCAACTTTGGACATTTTCCATTTTCTAACTTTTGTTTTTTTTCTTGATTGAACTTCTATTAACTTTAAGTGTGTTTCATGTACCAAATGAATATATTGACAACTTATGACATCTAACTGATAGTATTGAAAGTGAACATGACTATCAGTTTGATGGGTTTCTTGAAAAAAATAGTCTTTCAATATGATGGATCCTCTTTCATATATAAAACCATTATCATCAAAATCTTCTAATAACCTCATCTTTTGATTTGTGCATCGCATCAAATAATGTTTCATGTTTTCAGTGTTGTCTATAGGTGCAACCATGGAAAAGACATCTCCTACAAATAATTTGATATGTTCCAACAAGTAGTTTGTGTTATATTAGAATACATGCACATGCCATTAAACTCATATAGTATATATATATAAATTTTATATATCCAACTTACAAGTACATCTACAAGTTTTTTAAATATTTAAAAAATATATTTTCAAACAATTGTAACACAAAAATTACCTTTTCTAACAAGATCAAAAACTCTATCTCCATCAACTGACACTATAGTTTCATTTGATTTCATCTCCTCTAAGATTGCAAGTGGTATTTTCTCTTTTATACTAAGTTTGATATGTCTCCAAGATTTAACATATTCTGCATTTTGTTTTCGCAAATCTCTATGGATTTTGTGTCCTCTATGCAAACTGAACAAAAACAAGACTCATTTATTCAATAAAATGGAAACACATTTTGATAGCGTTTTGTTTTAACTGAATGCATTTTTTGTGTACCATGTATTGTACAGGATTCATATGGGATTGATCTATTTACATCTTGGATTCCAATATACCAAAAAAATCTGCACAAGAAAATAACTTGTTAACTTGAAATCTATCAAGAAAATGATTGAAGATCATATAAATTTGATCACGTGAATAAAAATATCATGTGTACATGTGTAACATGTATATATAGACACACCTGCACACATCCCTTGATGGATTATTTTCATGGCTTAGCGCCATTTTTCACCATTCAACAACTTGATCAAAAGATTCAAATTGATTGGCATGAGGTTTCATCTGATACCTTCAAAGTGCCCATTGTACACATGGCCCTGCACCTTCGTTTTCTCCTTTTCCTTGACCAATCTAAACAAAAATCCAGCAATGTGTAATGTTTGATTTCTTATGAAGATGACACAACCAATAGAATGATCGTGAAGATTTGAATTGGCCCACACATCCATTTGACCATATCCAATGTCGATCAAATATGATCCTGCATTCTTTCAATGAATCATAAAATTTATCAAAACAATTTTCTACATAATGTGTGTCGTGTGCTTGATCATCACTCATATAAAAGTGATATTCTTTAATAACATGTCGATTGTCATTGGTGATTTCTATGCTATCAACACTCCGTTGAGAAGGTCTATATAGAGCGTGGACAAATATAGTGACTTGATCAGAATGATAATATTAACTTTGTATTTCTTTTTGTGCAACATATGTGTAATTCTCTACAAAATCAACTACAGACAAAAATTTCCCCAGTGGAAACACTTCACGAGATTGTTTGAATTCTAGGTCTTTCCATTGATCTCTATGTGAATGCTTGGTGTATTTATAAATTTCTTCCTCAAACTTCTTCAAAAAATCTATCACACATATTTTATCTACTTTCAAATCAATCCTTTTGGAAATGATATTTGAATAATGTGGAGCCGTGTTGTTGATATATTCATATCTCTTCCAATTGATTGTTATATTAGAAAATGATTGATCATTCATATCAATATGATACTTTGAGTGAAACAAACTTAGATTTCCACAATGATCACATTTCTTTCCACAAACACATTTTTTTTGTAAAATAATTCATCACCTTCTCTTTCACATAGAATTTCAGATATAAAAGCACAGAATGTGGAAGGAGGAGGTGAACTTGCCCATAAAGCCTTACCAAAATCAAGAAAAGTGTCGTAATATAACTGAAATTCCACATGATAACGAAAACAACAAGTGTCACGAATAGTGATAGGTCTAAGAAACCATGGTTTTTGTTGCACAAATGTATTGATGGAAATTTTAACTTATTTGTGCTCTTCTTTGAACTTATTGATCAATTCTATTTTCGTCATTGGAAATATAGGTTTTGGATGTTCTTCATATTGTTTTCATGCTATTCTTTGTCGCAACACATCCCTTGTATGTGGTGAAACACAAGACTCTGTCAACCAACAATTATGGGCCAATTCTTTAACATTTTCTACAAGTCTATCTTTGTAGGGTTGTCTATAAATCACTGTCCAACAAGGAAGTTCATCATTTGTATCTATTTGCAATCAAAATTCTCTATGTTTGTACAA
>ML791015.1:185839-200145 GCA_009831015.1 Picea engelmannii | reverse complement strand
CAATATCACTGTAAATGAAAACAACTCAAATAGCCCACTCCCTGACTCAATCCGGAGTCCAAGGGAGTTCCACCGATGCCTCTGCATCCTCAAGGTCCGAAACCCTGCACACTCAATGAAACTGAGTCAATAGCACTTGTATACAACAATAGTAAAACATCCTGTCATCAATCATGACACATCATCATCAAGGTTAAGTGGTTCATCATCATAAAAATCCAGATCACTTGCGAGCAAGTGTCCTCAAAGAATAAGTTTTGTCAGTGCGCCAAAGCGGGATGTTACAACAAGCTATCACACGACTAAAACAAAGATCGTATGAAAAAGTTATGACCTTGGGAAGTTGATGTACTAACTTACCCCAATGAGGCCCACATGACTTTTGGCGCTTCTTCTCCTAAGGTTAGGTTTTTGGATGTCTAGTGTTTTGGAATTCATCTTTATCATAAAAATTCCTTCAGAGCCTCATTGTACTCATATTCTTGCAAATGAGCATAGCCATCACATCTCTTCTCAGAGATAAAGCCGTCACCATTCTAGTGAGTCTTGCACTCTGTATTTTATAGTCTCTCTAAATTTATTTCCTTAATAGAAATCATGTATTGTTGTATTTTGTAAATTTTAATGACAAAAATCAGCAAGATAATATTTTGTAAATCCATGCCAAAATATATGTTTTAAGGAAAACAACAGAACTGCCCCCTTCACCAATAGAAAACATTGAAATGGTTGCCTCAAAATCCATGCAGCAAACTACCTCGATTTTCATTCTGTCCCATCCAGTTGTACGGACTGTACGGATCCGTACAGTATGACCTCTCTAACAACAAAAAACTCATCACCCACAAAACATAAAATCCTCTTGGGAATTTTTCCCAAAAACTCTTGGGAAACATTCCCTCTTTGTTGCCCTCTTTCCTCTCTTAAGATTACTCAGAAATTCTCTCTCAATATCCTTCTCTTGTCTTGCACACTACCCAATGCATTCTTTTATAAAATATGAAGGTGACCTTTTCCCTCCAAAGTGTATTTTCACCTTCCCCCACCCTAAATCCAAAGGCCAAGATCTAATCTTTCCTTTTCAATATCAAGGGCCATGATTCATTCCCTCCAAAATGAATCACTTAAAATATTAAAGTACATTTCACTTTATTACATACATGCACTTTATGAAATAAAGTCACTTTAAAATTAGAAGGTACACTTTATTAAAAAGTCACTTTAATAAAGAACCACTTTACAACTTTATAAAAACCCATTACAAAGTTAAGTGCCTAGTAGTATCAACATAAGGTAACATCTGCATACAAGACAAAACATGTGGAGTACCTCCCGAGCTAAAAATATAACACTCCCTCTTAGGGAGGGATGTACTTGTTGCCATCTCCATCATCTGGTCCCATCACACCATGCTCAATAGGAGCTCCCTATGAACTTGGATCCATCCTCAACACCTGCACATAACTCGAACTAGAATATATTCTCCTGAAAGCTACCTGGAACCCTGAGATCCTTGGAGAATCCACTCCACCCTGAGCATTGGTTTGATCACACCAACTGAGCCTTCTTCCAGTTCTCAGAAGAGACTCACTCTCTTCTCTCGAAATGAAATATTGAATCCTTGGTCCCACCGCAGTATCATGAGCCTCCTCCTGCTCCTCATCTGATGTTGAATCATACATTGAAGGTTGTCCTCACAACCTGTCCACCCGATCACTGGTTAGCTGCAGTTCCACCGGGTCCACTCCCTCCCTGTAGATAAAGACATGTTACCTTTTGAACAATGTACAATATCCTACATTCTCTAAGTTTGAGACTGAGAGCAAGTTAACCCTCAACCCCAGAACAAAGAGAAATCCATCAAGCTCCAAGAATCCTCCATACTTGATTTGGAATCTAACCCTTCCAAATCCATGTACATATCATGCCATACCACCTTCATTTACCACCTATCGGTCGATACTTGTCTCTATGATGTTTAGGAATACTCACCAGATTCCCGTCATGTGGAAAAAGGCTCCACTATCCACAATCCATCTGATATAACCCCCAAATCCTCCACTACCGACACTGGAAACTAGGGTAACCAAAGAAAATTCCCTGTCATACTTGGAAGCAAAGTCCTCCATGGTTGTTTTAGTAGTTGTCTCAAGCGCCTATGGTTTCTTCTTTTTATTCTTCTTCCTCTCTGGAAAATCAGAAGCAAGGTGACCCAACTGGTTAGAACAATAACATCTGACTTTACTAAAGTCCCTCCCAGAACTTCTTTTCTTCTTGTTGTTTCCAGTAAGAGAAACATTCTCATCAGTTCCAATTGTCTTCTTTCCACTGCATTGATATCATTCCTAGATCTCCTCCTGAGTGAAATCGTCCAACAGTCTGCTCCAATATGGAATATGCTCACAAGACACCACACACTTCATGAAGACTTCCCATTCTTTGGTGAATCCATTCAAGACTATCCTCACCAACTATGAATCCGATATGACCTATCCAAAAACAACCAACTCATATTTCAATTGAGCTACCTGGGTAAGATAAGAAGAAACACTCTCCTCCTTACTCATCTTGGTATCATGCAAATTATCCTTCAAGGCCATCTTTCGGTTCTCATTCTTCGCCTCAAATAAGTTCTTAAGTGCATCCCACATCTCTTTGGTTGTCTTCTTCTCAGCCAAGTGTGGGATAAGGTGATCCTTCACCCCATCCATAATAATCCCTTTAGCTTTGGACTCCTTGACCTCATGCAAATCCAAAGTAATAGGATCTACTACGGGAACCACAACAACAGAACTGACATAGTTTCAAATATTGTTCTCCTTGAGAACAACTGACATATGGACCTTCCACTACAAATAGTTGGAAATTCTGTCAAAGCAATCTTCAAATCTAATACATGCATCCATATTCCTTGTCATATCTCAAGGAAAAAAATCACAAATTTTTCCCATTCAACCTTGCCCAAAAATCTCACTACCCACTGTCACTCAAAGACCAAGCTTTGATACCATGTAAATTTTAATGAAAAAAATAAACAAGCTAATATTTTGTCATACACTTAGCAACCTAGAGATATCTATCTTGCATGAACTTTGAAATGTATAAAACCCACATTCAGAAATTACGATAAGTATAAATACACATTGCTAAGTAATTATGCATCATAAATAATCACAATGAACATCATTCAATCACCCATGAATAAATCATAAATTTAGGCAAATGCCAAGGAAAACCCCAATCTGGGGAAAGCCAATGAGAGAGAGAGAGAGAGATCTTATTATTCATCTTTAGGAAAGTACATATCAACATCAATTACACAATTTCCAGCCAAGAGAAAAATACCTCACAACACCAAAATTGTCCAAAAATCTACCTCGATTTCTATGCCCAGAAAATCCGTACAACTGTACGAATTTTCCCTTTCCAACACCTCGAAATCCATGCCAAAATATCTGATATATGGACAACAACATAAATTCCCCCTTCACCAACAGAAAATGTTGAAATGGCTATGTCAAAATCCATGCAGCAAGCTGCCTCGATTTCCATATAGACTATACAGAGTGTACAGATCCGTACAATACGACCTCTCTAATAGAAAAAAAATCAAAACCCACAAAACAAAAAATCCTCTTGGAATTTGTGCCCAAAAACTCTTGGGAAACAAGCCCTCTTTTCTTCCCTCTTTCCTCTCTCAAGCTTACTTATAAATTCTCTCTCAATATCCTCCTCCTATCCTTCACACTACCCAACATATTCTTTTATAAAATATGAAGATGAACATTTCCCTCCAAAGTATATTTTCACCTTCCCTAACCCTAAATCCAAAGGCCAAGATCTAATCTTGCCTTTTCAAGGGGTGATGATTCATTCCCTTCAAAATGAATCACTTAAAATATTAAATTGCATTTCACTTTATTACATAAGTGCACTTTATGAAATAAATTCACTTTAAAATTATAAGGTACACTTTATTAAAAAGTTACTTTAATAAAAGAACCACTTTACAACTTTATAAAAACCTATTACAACGTTAAGTGCCTAGTAGTGTCAACATAATGTAACATCCGTATACAAGACAAAACATGCAAAGTACCTCTCGCGCTAAAAATATAACATATTTCTCTGTTTTTGGCAATTTTTATGTGTATTTCATTGTAATATCTATGCATTCATTTTGTTCTAAAAATAATCTAGATTAGTGGTATCAGAGTAGGCTGCTCTTGATCATTTTTCAATACATGTCCCCGACGAGGTTCGAGTATAGAAAATTGGGTCTTGAGCTTGTCTCTCTTGAGTAAAATTGCTCTCACACGCCCAAGAAACCCTCTACGATGACAAAAAAGAAAACCGACGAAGAAGAAGATTCTAGTAACCTATTTCTTGAGCAATATATCGTGCGATAGAGGGACAAAATGATGGAGAATATTTCCCACATCCATAAATGCCTGTTGATAGCAACATGCGCATCTTCATCAAGTGGCCACTTTGGAGGAACCTCTCCTTTCAAGGTACAAGTTAATTTTGATATTCCTATATTTGAAGGTCAGATAGATGCGAATGCCTTAGAAAAATGGTTAAATCTGCTAGAAGGTTATTTCTCTGTTCACTATTTTTCTAACAAGGAAAATATCACCTTCGCACTCCTCAAAGCTCTCCCCCGTGTCAAACATTGGTGGGAAACTTATTGGGAGAAAAGTTCCACCGAGGAATATGGAATATATGGGGTCGAGCCCACTTGGTATTTTTTTGTGGATGTGATCAAGGAACAATACTACCTTGTTGATAACTATTAATACCAGTACATGAGATGGACCACACTATGGAAAGAGAAGATCCAAATAGTGCCAGAATTCACAAATACTTTCCATACCTTGCACACCAAGCTAGGTATAAAAGACTTCGAGTGACATCTCATTCTTAAATACCATGGGGATTTACATAGGTACATCCAAACCGAAATGGATTTCCTAAGCATCTCATCATTGGGAGCTGCCTATCGATATGTTGTCAAAATTGAGAAAACATTTAGGTAACAAAACAAATGGGAGTTTAGGTCTACAAATCTACAACAACCAAAGCATGGTAAAGACGACCCTAACCAACATCCTCTCGAAAATAGGTCCAAGACATAGAAAAATAAGGGCAAAGGAAAGATGAAGAATGACACTAGGAAGTGGTGCAACTTCCACAAAATCCTCTAGCACAACACCGATGAATGTCGCTCGAAACAGTCATTGGTGGACGAGGTCAAAGATAAGGAGTTGAACCCTGATTCAGAATTTGTTCCAGAAAATACTGAAAGCAAATAGATAATCGATGTAGACCCCACTGATTTTGTCATGAATACAACAATTCAACCATAATAACCAGATACTAAAGAGGGGGAGCACCTATTCCATTCACAGATGTGGGTGAAGGGGACCCCATTGCATTTCATTATTGATAGTGATAGCCAGAAGAACCTCATCTCAGCCAAGGTCGTCAAATACTTTGGGTTGTTGACAACACCACACCTATAGTCATACAACATTGGGTGGCTTCACCAAGGATGAGATCTCTATGTCAGCCAGTAGTGCCATCTATCCTATCGAATCCGTCCCTTCAAGGATGAGGTAGTGTGTGATGTTTCCATTATTGATGTCTATGATGTTGTTTTGGGCCAACCATAGATGTGGAAACATCATGTTGTTTATGAGTCTCGACCCCGTAGTGTCATTATTACTCTAGGGAGTCATCTCTATAATATACCAGAGGTGGTTTCGACTACTGTTCCACCAAATAAATTCCACAAGGTAATCTCTCATACTGCAAAATTCATCCTCTTCAAAGTCTATTCAAAGGATGCAAAAAATGCCACTGCAACCACTACAACCTCAACACCTTATATCCAATAGAAACAGACTGCAAAAGAGAAAGAAGATATTGTTTATTCACCTGCAATGGTGCCTACACGATTCCCTATCAAGCCCAGAGACAACAGGTTGGTGGAACATATTCAACCTGACCAATAACAGGTTCGTGACAGCCTTACACAGACCAAGCAACACAACTTCTCCAACAAGGCACGCAACTCAACAAGATTCAAATATAGAACATGATTTTCCCTCTTCCCCGGGAAATCAACGTGATGGAGACCATTTCTTCCTAAGGGGGGAGGATTGATCCAGGTGCATATTGGTTTCCACCGGCCTGTTCCAAATTCCAACTGGCTCATGTTGACAGTTTTTAGTTCAGCATGTTTCTCTGTAATGGGAACATTTATTTGTAATTATGGGTTCTACACTTCTGGGGTTGTTCTAAAACCCTACATATCATCCAAATCGATATTGGTGGCCACCCACCTATTCTATCTAGCTTATTTTAAAAGTTTCCATGTCAATACATCCTTTTGTACTTCTAGGGTTGTTTTGGGGCCCTAAACAATGTTTTCTTGGATTTCCACAGTTAAATTGTAGACAGAGTCAAATTTTGATGGCATAATGTGTATCTCTCAAAAATACCTTTCCAACGGGCTATAAAACGCCTAAAATGGATATCGTATGCAAAAGTTCTGACCTCGAGAAGTTGATGTACTAACTTACCCCAATGGGGCCCACATGACTTTTGGCGCTTCATTTCCTAGGGTTAGGTTTTTGGATGTCTAGGTTTTTGGCATTCATATTTACCATAAAAATTCCTTCAGAGCCTCATTGTACTCATGTTCTTGTGAATGATCATAGTTTTCACATATCTTCTCAGAGATCAAGCTGCCACCATTCTAGCAAGTCTTGCACCATGTATTTTCCAGTCTCTGTACATTTCTTGCATTAATAGAAATCACGTATTGTTGTATTTCTTTGTTTCAGACAATTTTTATGTGTATTTCATTGTGATATCTTTTGTTTCATTTTATTCAGAAAATAATCTAGATCATTTTGTGAGATAGAGAGCCTGTGAGATCAACAAGACTCCCATGGCACAGGTGTCAAGGACAAGATGATCTAGAGCCCAATGATGATGCAGTTAGGACCTTATGAAGCGTGGGGATAAACATGGAGGCTTTGACACGCTCGATCCCTATGGCTACCATAGATTATATGCCAGTAGGGATGCAACGTCACGTTGTTGGTGTAGCCCAGACCTAGGTCGACCTCTTCCAACATTTAGTGAACACCTTAGTTTGCTATGATAGGGATTATTGTCCATAGGCCTAGAATTTTATATGACAAGGGAATGATTTTGTACTTATGAACATTTAGGGATATAAACCCAACTTTTGTATCATGGACCCCTTTTTGGATACACACACACATATCTTTTTGTGTGTTATTCTAATCCACTTGCAAATAATGAATATTTACATGTGTCAAAGTTGTGTGCTTATTTTTAATGATGAAACAAATTCCAATCTAGAACGTAATTAGCATATGCATAAATTACTAGAATAGACTTCCTAGGAACATGTATGTATGTAATGAAATCAAAATATCATTCCAAGAGAGGTACTCTAAGGAAGTGATGTAACAAAAATGGATTGCGGATATGATATAATCCACTCAACTGTGACACAACCAATTAAGAGTCTAAACAGACTTGGAGGGAACGAATTCCATATGACAAAGTGTCTTACAAAAGTTCATTAACAACACTGTACTTGGCTATTTTATTCATAGTTTCCCGGAAACAAACACCTCCAGCGGACAATAGTCGTTTATTGGGCGAATAGATCACCCAAGAAGTAGAAATGAGGTTCCACTTGTGGCGACTGGAACCATCTACGAATATGACATAAACCAACGACTCCCATAGCATTTTCCACATATCAGAAACACAATTGTTAACAACATAAACAAAGAAAAAACACCTATATAACCTATATACAAAATTTAAAACATATTTACTAGATAACTAATACTTGATCCACAAGGATATGACATACTACCTTTTTAAGTAGAGTCCATTTCTAGGCTCTGGAAACACATTAATCTCATAATCAACTAGTTCACAAGCCCATTTTTCCAATACATGTATTACGATATATGGACCACACCACAAGGGGTTGCAATTTCCTACTCCTAATGCATCCTTATCCTGGTCATAGACCAAAACAAGGTCTCATTCAGAGAACACCCAAAGACCAACAAACCTTTCATATTAGGACTTGACACATTTCTTATGTGCTTCATTTTCTAAATCGACATCTTGACATTTCTCATCAAGATGTTCCAAGTAAACGAGGACCTATTCAAGTTGAGTAATGTCCGAGAGGATCTCAACAACAATTTTCAGAAAGGGATTTCACATTCAATTGGAAAAACTACTTGTACTCCATGAACAAGTTGAAAATGAAAGAATCCTATTGTAGTTTTGACAGAGGTATAGTAGGCCTACAATGTCATGTATAACATCAAATTCCAATTTGATCTGGCCAAGTTTACAGTTCGCCTTAAAATGGTTTCAAGGATTTTTTAATGGATTTGACCTGACCATTAGCCTAAGGATAGTAAGGAGACAAATGTTGTTGCCTAAGACCCAATTTAGATGCTAATTCAGACATCACGTGGTTCTGGAAGTGACTTCCATGGTCAGTGAAAATATATTTCAGAACCTCAAACCTAACTATAACTTGATTGAATACAAATAGTGTTGTGGTTTCCCCATCGTTAGTGAATGTCAGCATGGATTCTTCCCACTTTGTAAAGTAGTCAACTACCACTGTGATGTATCAATTCCCCCTAGACGACGATGGGTGGCATGTCATGAAATCTATCCCCGACTTCATTAAGGGGTGACAGTAATAATGAGAAACATGGGAGAAGGTTGTGCGCACCTTTTTTTATTAAATATTTGATAAGGATGACATTTCTTGACCACTTCAATGCAATCTTTAAAGATCATAGGTTATAAATAATCCATGCACAAAATATTCTGGGGAATTTCGAACCCTGATAAGTGACTTCCACATGATCTTCTATGGCAGTCATTCAAAACTAAATTCACATCCTCCTTAGTTAAGAAGCGATGGATTATTGAGTCCACCCCTTATTGATATAAAGTGTGCGTGATAATAAGGTAATTCTTAGCTAGGTGGTGGACCCGTCATATGGAGGCAACATCAGAGTTTGGAAATATATGATGATATTCCGATACCATGTATCAGACGAAGATATGAGGAATATATGCTCATCTGGAAATGGGTCACTAACTTCATTATCCTCAATATCCATTGGAAACTCTAACATAAGTTTGAAAAATACCAATGGATTCTTGGACTTGGTGGAGGAAAATTCAAAATACAACTGTTGAATAACAACAATCTACTTGTTGTACTTTCCACCAATGATTCATCGAGTTAAAACATACTAAAAAAGGATTAACATCAACGATGACAATTGTCATGTGTAATAGAATATAGTTTCAGAGATGTTGGAAATCATGGAATGATGTTAAGTCATGTTTCTAGACATGAGAGTACTTTAACTCAAGACCTAGAAATGCATGACTCAAGTAATAGATGACATGCTCATGGAGCTCATCCTCCTGCTGAACTAAGACCATGTCAATTGAAGATTCGACTGTTGCAATATATAGAAGGAAATATCTATTATAATATGGGGGTATAATCAAGGGAGTGGAAACTAGAGCCTTCTTCAATGCGTCAAAAGAACATTGTTCTAACTCATCCCAATGAAAAGGAACCCCTTTATTTAAAAAGTGCATAAAACATTTTTTGATATTGGCATAGTTCGGTACAAAATTCCAAAGAAAAATTTCCTTTCCCTGTAAACTCTGAAGATGACATATTGTTATTAGGGGGAAGAAATTGTGTTAGTCATGATCCCTAAAGGGATCATGACTAAAGGGAAGGAAATTGAATAATTTTGAGCCTGGGAAGGATCTGGAAACTGATCTTCCTCCCCTGTCCATGCATGAGTATGGTCAAGATTTGCAGTGGTGTGATAAATAGTATGATGAGTGATATCAGTTGCAGATAGTGTTGTAGCCTTCCCATCATGTGTGTGAACATTGACCGATTCACACGAAGAGGGTAACACCCATGGATCTTGTATATACAAAGTTATAAATTACATGACTCTATTTACCAAAGTTGGGGAACTCGTAATTTGGAATCCAAATGGGCTAGCACAAATATAAGCTACCATTGTTGTAAAATTAAAAGTTCCCATGAGTGAAGGGCACATTCAACATCGATACTCTCAGATGTTGACTAAGAGATTTCAATCCAGAGAACAATGGATCCTATATTTTCCACCGAGCTAAAGAAATTGAAATCCATTTGATCGATAGTCACAATTATTCCCTCTTAGGGAAAGCACAAAATTCGAAATACCAATGAGAGGAAATTTGTCATCGCGTAAGTCCAACTCCTTCCCAATAATAGATTATAGTGGAGCGGTGTTACAACTACCTCTAATTATACGAAAATGAACTTTCCTCCTAACTGAATGAGAAAAGATTAAATAATTATGTGCGGCCTAAATTATCGTTCATTAAAAGAGGTTAGAAAAGTGGAATAAGATGCGAGCTCTGGAGAGCCAACATATTTCCAATAGGATGGGGACATGACACATGTCAAAGCACCCTCATTAACGATAGTCCTCCTGATGATGTGTTTCACATATACAATGTCAATCTAGAAGGCTACATGATAAGGAAGGTGAGGCTTCACATTAGTAGCATCAAACTTCATAGTGAGCGGATTGGAATAATCCATTGCTCCGATCGTGGATAACAATGTGGTGCGTTGCGTGGGGAAACTTTGAAGCACCTCTAAAGTAGACATTGCATACATCGTTTGATCTAAATACTAAACAATTGAATAGTTGGTTGCATCTCGAGAGTTAGGGTTATCTGAAGCCCATTTGTACAAACCTTTTGGTATACATGACATCATTTCCTTCTTAGGTTTTTCTATATGGAGAGGCCCCTGAGGGTCATACGTTTCTTTTACTTTCACTATCAACTATGGATTACCATATTCACTATTCGACAAGTCCACCTCCTCTTCTTTTAAATTTGAATAATTAACCATATTATTGAACGAGAAAGATATGTCTGACAAAGGCATGCTAGAAGTGCCCCCTTACAGATTGGAAGTGGATGATCCAACCTGCATGTTTTGTTCTTATGAAAATGGAGATTTCAATACACCAGGTTGTTTCTGTTGCAACGTTATTAAGCATCAAAGGATTCTTCCATCTTTGGGCATTGATGAGTAAGGTAATCATGCCACAAATCTTGCATGGGAACGTCACTTTCCTCTTTTCATTATTTCCCCCCTCAACATTCTTATTAGAGTTTTTGTCATTTTCTCCATTACCTTTCTTTCCCTTTCCTTTCCTTTTCTCTCTAGGTTGTTGAGGACCCTTATGAGTCTTTTATTACACAGTGTGTACATCCAAAGACTGATTAGTGGGGGTGGTCAAGCCAGTGGTTGGACCAACCACAGTTTGTTGTATGGACAACAGTTGCATCTGGTTGAAGACTAGATCTACAAATTTTCTTAGAGAGGAGCCGAAAATGCCATCGGAATGTGGTCCTGACTTTGGTTTTTCCAAGTTGAGAGTCGAACATGGTGCATTGGGCATGATCTTGTAGAGCATACCTGATTGAGGGTAAATCAATTCCAACTGTTGTGCTCTAAATTTCCTTCTCTTCTTTAAAAAACCCTAAAGTGGCAACGTCCTTAGAAATATAAGGAATTAATGACTTAAGGAACCATTCTAAGAGAAAATCTAGTGGAATCATCGCTTTAATCAATATTTTATGTCTCCTCCATTCCCGAATATGATCAGAAATGTGTGTAGCCTTATTTTGCTCAAAGTTAGCCAAAAGTTCCATACCAACATCATATGAAACAGGGAATTGGAAGTGGTTGCGAAAAACCATGGCGAGATCACCAAATGTCTCATACTTAGAAATATCCATTTCTATATACCATTTCATGGTGACCCCAGTGAGGGTACACTGGAAAAATCATAACTAGATCGAATCATCATTTAACGAATTAGATGAGAACCACAATTGAAACTTTGTTACGTGGTCCTATGGATCTTCACTAATTTTTCCTTTGAACTTTGGTATGTCCAAGGGTATTTTGGTGGGGAATAGAGGACAAATTGGGTCACGACGAATCAAGTCATTAATCAAATTAGACAAATCTAGAAAATGAAGAGTTGCCAAAAATGGTAGCCTATGCTGCATCATTGATTGATTAGCATATTGAAAAGAAGGTCATGGATTGTAACTGGAACGAGGTTTCCAAGAAGAGTTTGTCGATGGACCAAATATTTGGGTAAAACCTTGTTGGATCTGGTTGAATGAAGGATAATCTCCACCCATCTGATTCCCATATGGAAAAATAGGGCTACCTCCTATCGACCCACCTTGAAAAGGAACTAGTCCTTGCATGGGTTTATATTGACCAATAAAGGGGTTTCCCACTGATGGAATCCCCTATAGAGGTAAAGACCCTTGCATGGGATTCCACTGATCTTGGAAAGGGTTTCCCCCTACTGACACTACAGATGCAATGAAAGTATTACTCTTGAATCTACTGTATAATATGAATGAAGTGGAAGTGGATGACATGCTTACGACACCCGTAGAATCATCCCAATCCCCAAAGTGGTTAGGAACAAAGGATGGAAAATCCCTTTTCCCAACGAATGGGAACGATGGAGGAATGTGAAATCCACCCCAAGGGATTTATTGGTATGTAATTGAATAACTCCTCTCACCAATGTTGGAAACTTAGGACAATGACTGGGAACCAGTCAACTCATTAAGCATGCCCATGGACAACATACTAAGAGAAAAAACATTTTGTGTCGATGAAAATGACATGGATGCACTCATATAAGGAGTGGAACCAATGACCAGTAGATCAATGCTACTGATTGGAGTGACTATGGTGGAATTAACCACACTAGTAATTGTGTTAAACATACCAGGAGGAAATATATTGTTGGTGACTATTGTTGAAGTGGGATTTGTAGGGATTCTCGACCCAGTTACTAGTGAAGTGTTGTCCATGGAGGCCTAGTGAAGAGGGATACTATGAGTAAAGTCTTATTTAGGAAGTGGAACTTTCACCATAGGTGATGGGAAAGTTCCATCTAGAAAAGGTTTATGAGCTAGAGCGTATTCTTCAACTCTGATATCTTGAATAGTTACAACCTCTGATTCCAAAACGTGAACTTCTGAGGGTTATGTGATTGAGATATTGACTGGACTAGTTGATACGAAAGAAACGAATTTGTCAAGACAACGACTTAGTGGAAGTGGGTTAGAATTATTTATAACCTCTTCTTCTAATGGAAGACCTTTAATTCTCCTCGATATATGAGGAGGTTGATTAGTCACTTTGAGTTTTCAAATCTGGGAAAACATGTACACACTTTATTAAGAAAGTATACAATTGCTAAGCACACCACTAGAAAAATCCTAAATGGAAACAACAAACACAAATGACCTCGCTAATATCCTAACTTAGGTGGATTAGATCCTGAGATCGCAATAGTCACAAGGTATGGTAAGGGACTTTGGGGTGAAGGAATGGGTTGATTAAGTCCCATGGACCAACAAACGAAGGAATGAGAAAAAAATTTCTTGACCACCATTAACTATCCTTATCCAGTGCAAGTACCCATGCTTCACAGGGCACCCTCTAACAGTACTGAAAAGTGTGATACAAAATCGTCCCCAAGTGTTATCGAGCTAATTGTTAAGTGCGGACACAAATCATTCCCCCTAGCTTCACTACAAAACTAGAACAAAACAAGATAGTACACTACTCTTTCCTTAAATTTCAATTATCAAATGAGAAATGGATCTAGAACATACCTTTTAAATATAGAATATTTGACTTCACCAATGCAATCCAAGATCCATCGCGAGTCTTATGGAGAGATATCTACAAAAGGAACACAAGCCAACGAAGACAAGAATAACAAAGTCTATTTGATATGAAACTATGTACGTGATCAAAGAATCATACAATATGAACAAATAACATTCATATAAGAAAGAAAAGTATATCTGTATTAAAGAATGTGGAAGAAAGATACAACCATATGCCTTGATGTTTTTAAGTTCCTTCAAATGGTTCCTTGCTTCACACACACTTCTAATCCACAGATTCTGAGACTATAGATCTGATAGCTACTCACAATCTATCTTGACAAAGCAAAGCTCAAAGCCAACATACAAGCTCCAAAAAATCCAAGCTACAAAACTCAATAACAAGCCAATCTAACTTTCTCCATGAGATCTCCTCTCCTTTTATAAGCTGAAGAGGA
>ML791015.1:137452-172166 GCA_009831015.1 Picea engelmannii | reverse complement strand
AGGAGGATTGTATTCTAAAGGTGGGTGGGAGGAGAGGGTTGGGAATGAAATATTATTTTGTTCCTTTCTTTCCATAGTTGCCAAACTATGAATCCTGGTAAGAGTTGCCAAGTTCTGTTCAGGATAGGACTTTTGAAGGAACTAGAACCCCAATCCCTGATGGTGCTTATGATTTTGTTTTTAACTCGTCTGGTTCTTCTCATGAGCTAAGTGGCCTGGTTCCAGATGTTCTCACTGAGTGGACAATTATTTAAGAGGTGCTCCATGGTTTCTGCTTAGAGATGGAAGAGATGGAAAATAGAGGGGCCAATGAAACCTCGTCTTTGAAGATTGTTCCGGGTTAAGATCTTATTCTGAAGTAGAAGCTAGAGGAATGCAAAGATTTTGGGCCAGAGTTTTGATTTCCATATTGTTGTCCAGTTGCTATATTTTTTAAGATTATGGAATTTGTCTTGAAGAGTGTATCCCTCCTTTAGAGTGAATCTTCCATAAGGTGTGTATCCCCATCTGATAATGTCTTGGTCTGTGTTGTTCTAGATTCACCATTCGGGTGTTGCTTGTTTCAAGTGTTGTAGGTCACAGTCCATTTCCACTTGGATTTCCTGATGGGTAGATTTCCATCTTCACCGGGGAGAGATATTGGGGGTATCTGCCCACAATAATGCCACTTTGAGAGTGACAATATGTTGAATGTCATTTTTGTAGGATTGTAGATTTTATTCTAGTTGCAGTGGTGGCATTTGCTGCCAGGAATCCATCCAGAATAGGGCATTCTAGCCATTGCAAACTTCCTAGAAAGCATGTTCTTGTATGATTGACCTATTTTTCTAGGCTGCATTCTAGATGTTGGAGCCTTGAATTTTCTCCTGCATTCTTATAAGATGACTTTGATGTGTATTTGGGGCATATTTGCATTTCCATGGTTTTTCCCAGATCTCTGATGGAGGTTTGAGCCATCTCCACCAAATGCTTGCTCCCATGGTGTTCTTTAGTTTTCCAGGGTACCAGAAGCCCAGAACACCTAAAGATTTGGGCTTGTTGACAGGGCCCATTTTTTGTCCGGGTTATGTCCATGCCATAGAAAGTTTCTTTGTAGATTCCTTATTTTCTTTATGACCGATTGGAGGGAAGCTAGGGATGAGAAGAGGTAAGCAGGGATGGATTGAAGGACTAACTTTAAGAGGATGATTTTAGCTGGAAGGTTAAGGGAACGAAAGGTCCAATTACTAAGATAGTTGGAAATGGAAAGTAGGAGAGAGTCCCAGGAGATGTTTCTTACTACTGAGTCAGAGAGAGCCCAAGAGATGTTTCTTACTACTGAGTTAGAGAGAGGGAGTCCCAGGTAACGAGAAGGAAGAGTGCAGATAGAGGTATTCATAAGTTGAGAAAGGTGTTGTTGAATTTCTCTAGGAGTATTAAAAAGGAAGAGCTGCGAATTGGCCAAATTAAAGGTGGTTTTGGAGGCTTTGCTGAAATTTGAGAGGATGGAGCTTAGTTTATTTTCTTCTTGCATAGTGGGGGTGTTCATTAGCAGCATGTCATCAACAAATTGGTTGTGGCAGGTTGTCGGTTGTAACCTAGGAAGAGGGAGGCCTTGGAGGGAACCATTTTGTATTTAAGCCTTGATATAGCATCCTAGGCCCTCAGCCATTATGACAAAAAGGAAAGGGGGGAGAGGGTCACCTTGCCTTACTCATGTTATGGGGGAGAAGGGTTGAGAGGGATTCCATTGATGAGGATTGAAAAAAAGGTTGAGGAATTGAGGTTCATTATCCAAGAGATCCAATCCTTATTGAAACCGAAAGCCAATAGAAGAGCTTTCATGGACTGCCAGATTACTTTTTCAAAATCTTTTGAAAGGTCAAGTTTTAGAAGAATACTTGGAGTGGGGGTTCTTTTGAGAGAATGAATTATTTCATGGACAAGTATGATGCTATCCATGATTTTCCTTCCTTCTATGTATCCTGATTTCTCCTTGGAAATGATGAAGGGGAGTATTGGCTTGAGTCTTAGAGTTATGACCTTGGATATGATTTTGTATATCACATTGTAGAGTCATATGGGTCTGAAATTCTATGGGTTTGTTACTCTTTCTTCTTTGGGTATTAGGGTAAGGAAAGTGGTATTTAGTGCTAGAAGAAATTTTCCTGAGATGTGTGATTCCTCCACTAGATGCCACACTTCATCCCTTAGAATTTGTCAGCAGGAGTGGAAGAAGTCTGTGGTGAAGCCATTTGGGCCTGGAGCCTTGCCTAAGGGTAAATCCTGAATAGCCTGATCCACTTCTTATTACGTTATTGGTATCATGAGAGCCTCATTATGTTCCTAGGTGATAATAGTTGGGATATTTTGGGTTACCCACTCTATTGTTGAGGTGTGGTCCACCTTTGGTTCTGAGAGGAGATACTTGTAGAAGTCTGACAACACGTGCGATATTTCTTGGTGAGTGAGCAAGGTGTTTCCTTGTGGGTCTTCCATCTTTGTAATGTGATTGAGGTGGTGTCTGTGGATCATGAATTGGTGGAATAATTTGGTGTTTTTATCTCCCTCGTTGAGCGATTCAACCCGAGATTTTTGTCTCCATAGAATTTATTCCTACTTGTATCTTTCCTCCAATTTCCTTTTTATTTCATTCTCCTCTTGTTGTTGAGTGATAGTGTGACCTGAGTGAATGCTTTTCCTCTGAAGTTCCTCTAGTTTTTGTTCTAGCAATTTCCTTTTCTGGAAGATGTTCTCGAAGACTTCTTTGTTCCATTTACACACCTGTTGTTTAAATTATTTAAGCTTTTGATGGAAGCAATACATTTTTGAGCCCCTCTATATTTTTGTTGTGTTCCACCAGTGACAAGCTAGCTCCTAGAAGTCTAGATGGGAGAGACAATTTTTTTCAAATTTGAAGGGTTTTAACTTGGGGATGGCGATGGTGTCAACCCATAGCTGAACCAGCCAATGGTCTGAGCCTGCCTTCGGGAGGATGTTGGAATCTACAAGGGGGCATTCCAAAAGGAGATTTTCCAAAATGAGAAAGTGATATAGGTTGCAAGCTATTTGTTGGTGACCTGATCTTTTGTTGGTCTAGGTGTAGGTACCATTTCCATTCTCTATGTCTACCAATCGAATATTCTCTATGAGTTCCTGGAATTTTACGTTATCCTGCTACAAGCATGTTTTCCCCCCTCTTTTCTCCTCTAGCATGTGAATCATGTTGAAGTCACCCCCGATGATCCAATCCTTGTTCTCAGCTAGAGAGCCCAGGTAAGCCAAGATTTGAAGAAATATGTATTTATCTTGTCTATTCTACGGACCATAGGCATTTGTGATCATTCCCTCCGTGTTCGAACCTATGGCTCTGTAGTGCACTGCGATGGTACTTGGATTGGAGAATCCTTGATCAAGGATGACAGTAACATGATTCCAAATTATTGCTAGGCCTCCTGAATCCCCTTTCAATTCTGTTTGATAGGATTCACAGTTGCGCCAACATCTCTTGACGATGTCTTCTGGAATTTTCCCTACACATTTTGTCTCTTGTATTAGGAGTATATCAGGGTCTTCCATCTTGATTCAATTTTCGAGAATCCTTTGTTTGGATCTTCCATTTAGGCCTCTGATATTCCAGGTGAGGATATTCATAGTTAACAGTTTGGTGGGTGGGAGAAGGAGCTCTCTGAGAGCCTATGAATATTTCCCGAGTTGATCATATAGTTTCCTGCCTCCTTTATTAGCTGATGAGCCGATTGTCTTCCCCATTGGTTGTTTTCTTTTGGGTGTTTTCTTGGATCTTGGTTTGGGTATATGTTGATCCCCAACCTGGATGTAGCCCCTGCTAATGAGTCCATAAATACTTTGTGAAGTTTCCTGAGTTGGTCCTCTGGTAAGGTTTGGAGATCCTTCTTGTTGAGTGCTTCTTCAAACCTTTCTAGGTTGATTTCTGCTAGGTCCTCCTCATCCATTTCCATGACTATGTCTTCCTCTCTTTCTTGTTCTTTTCCTGAGACTGGGTGAGTCTGTGGATATTCTTGATTTGATGGATTTTGATACTCTTATGACGCCTGATATTCCTTGCACTTGCTAGGATCTTTCCCCACATAATTGTGGGGTATTTCCACCTCTTCTGCCTCTGGAAGGCGATTGAGGGATTCAAATGAATTATTATTTGGTTTCTTTCTTCCGTTAATGGTTGTGGGCTTCTTATGCACTTGTCTCCTTCAATCTTGAACCTAGGTAAATCCTTCCTTTGGTTTCTCTTTAGCTATCTTCTTGGGGGAGGACATTGAGAGGACAATCTATAAAAAGGTGTCCATGTTCATGGCATTTTCAACATTTGAAAGGGATGTGTTCATAGTCTATGGTTTGGGACCATTCCTCATCTTGGCATTCTAGGGTAATTGTGCCTGGAAGAGCTTTATAGATGTTCATATAGACACATATCCTTGGATAATAGGGGTATTTTCTCTATTTGGTAGCTTCAGAATATTTAACATATTTACCCAGGGTGTTGCCTATGCCCAGTAAAATTTCTTCTAACCAAAACTCTTGAGGTAGGGAATATATGTGAATCCATATCGGTGCATATGTGAAGTTTTCATTTTCTGGGTAGAAGCGGTCTGTACAGGAACATAGCTAAAGGCTAGCCGAGTTGTAGAAATACAGTCCGCCTTCAAATATCTTGTCCTTGTCCTCCAAGTTGTAGAATATTACTGTAAAGAATCCTTTGGAGCTTAGTTGGAGCTCATAGTCTCCCTTGGGGTTCCACCACGCCTTGATCCAGTGAGCTAGGTCCTTTTCTGAGGGCCATAGACCTAGGAATTTTCCTATGAGGGCATGGTATCTCATGAACTATATATGCTCCCCTATCCTGGTGGTTTTGATGACGTACCTGGGTGTAACCGAGGCTTGGGGGATGCATTTTTAGGGTATCTAGGCCTGAGCTGCTTTTGGATGCGAGGAATCAACATCCATGTTCGATTTTTTGCTTACATCCATTTATTCTTATAGGTGTTGGTCTCGTAAGTGCAATGGCGACTCAAAGGATGGATGACGTGCTCGTGAGTTCTCTAGATCATTTGTGGTGACATTACAATAAGAGGGGGATTTCACCCCCCCTTTTGTTCCCATTCTTCTGTGGAGGTCAGTGCCATAGAGAAGAGGATTTCAGCGCGTACAGAGGAGGTCATAAGTGGTCAGGGTGAGAGGGAAGATGGAGCATGAAAACCCTAAACCTTGCAGAGCTTGTAGAGCTCCGAGATATATCTCAAATAATATTCCTGGAATATGTATCCCATAATGATTTTTAATTATAATTTGATTGTTAATCTTTATTTATTTTTTACTGTGATAATGATTTTTAATTATAAGTTGATTATGAATAAGTATTTCATTAACGTTTGTAAAAACAAAACCGTCCAAACTACTTGTTCAATAATATATATGATATGTGAATGATCTATATTTTATGAGCAGAACGAAATGAATACAAATTATTAACAGGGGCTTAACACAAAATAACAGAGATACAATAAAACTAGTTTTCTATTCAATAACGAAATAAGCTGAAACTGTAAAATGCAGCGGAAACAAGCTTGTTGGAATGGTGGCGGCTTATCTCTGAGAAGAGATGTGACAACAACGTGCATTCACAAGAAGAAGGTTATAATGAGGCTCTGAAGGCATTTTTACAATAATAAATAATTCCAAAAACTCTAGACATCCAAAAACCTAACACTAGGAGATGAAGTGCCAAAAGTCATGTGGGCACCGTTTGGGTAAGTTAGTACATCAACTTCCTGGGGTCGTAACTTTTGCATACGATCTTCGTTTTAGGCGTGTGATAGCCCGTTGGCAAGGTATCATCAATGATATTCATTTTGGGGGCTCAATTATTCCTTTGAATATCAATGAGGATCTTGATACGAAAAAACATTCATTTAGGCCCTCAAAATGGCCCTAGAAGTTAAAACTGCTAAAAATAGTAAATTGCCAAAAATGTCATAAAACTATTTTAAGCCAGTTGGAAAAGGTGGGTGGCCACCGATATCCATATGGATCAATACTCCCTCCTTTGGAAGAAATGGTATCCATTGCGTTGAGGTCCCCCATTAAATGAGGAAAATTCTGCTGAATTTGGCCTCGGGTGAGCCACTTGCCTTGGTGCAAGAGCTGCCTTTCTTTGACAACTCGATAAAGATGGATCCTTTATTGTCGAGTGCCCTTGATATGTTTGTCCAGAATATGATCATTGGATTCCTATTTTATGCATTTGGGGTTGAGCTCTGTTGGTGTCAACTATTCTGCTACTTTTGAGGTGTCCACTAATGGTGGGAAATAAGGGAGAAGGAGATCCACGTTGAACACTGGGTGCAGGCCAAGGAAAGGAGGAATGTTGAGCTCAAAAGAATTATCCCCCATGGCCTTAGTGATAGTGTATGGTCCATAACGGAGTGGGCGAAGCTTCCGATGGGGTCCAATAAGGCATTCTTTCTGCAAGTGCAACCAAACTTTGTCGCCCACCTGAAACTTATGCGGCACCCAATGTTGATCATGGCACTATTTGTACTTGTCATTGGACTTATGTAAGATATCTTGGACATGTTGGTGGATGTGATGGATCCTCTCAATGAACCGGGTGGCTTTGTCAGCTTTAGTTTGAGCAGGATATGAGTCAGTCGAGGTGACCGCAAGGGAAATTGCAACATCTATGGGACCCAATGGTTGGAATCCCAACCCCACTTGAAAGAGGCTATGGCCGATTGAGATATGAAAGGCTCAGTTGTAGCTATGTTGGACATAGTGAAGGATCTCATCCCATGTGCGAAGTTTCTTTGAATTATACATGTGAAGGATATGCACAATCATTCGATTTACAACCTCAGTTTGGCCATATGTCCGAGGGTGGAAGGTCGTGGATTTGGTGAGCTTGGTGTCCAACAGTGACCAGAGGCTAGACCAGAATGTGTTGAGAAATCGACTATCCTGATCTGAGACAATGGTTTGTGGGATTCCAAAATGTACCCAGACTCGTTCAAAGAAGAGATTGGCAGTGGCCTCTTTTGTGATGCTCTTCTTGTAGGCAACCATAATCTCCATCTTAGAAAAGCGATCAACAACCACAAAAACATAGTCATTTCCCCGCTTGGTGGATGGGAGGCCCGACATGTAGTCCATTGAGATGGATTCCCATGTCCTATCAAGAGTATGAAGAGGGGTGTACATCCCCTGATTCTTAGTGGTCAGTTTAGCAATAGCATAGGTAGTGCAGGACCTGATATACTTGTCGACCTCCTGTCAAAGTTTAGGCTAGTAGAAATGTTTCTATAGCATCACCACTATCTTTTCAATGCCAAAGTGTCCTGCCACCCAACTGTAGTGGGCTTCCCAGATCATCTTCGATCGCTCACTTGATGTAACACAGATATGGCCCAGACGACACAACAACCCATCCTGAAGATGGAAATTATCAACAACTGCATTTCCACCCAACATTTGGTAGGTGGTGGAAAAGTCAGCATCTGTATCATAGAGTTGGGGCCATCCAGATGTCTCATGACTGCAAGATTCTAGCACTGTGGTGAGTGTTGTGGCTAGCGGTCTGTTGAGGCAATCAATGACGTGATTGGTGCTTCCTGTTTTATACTTGATGTTGAGGTGGAATTGCTGCAAGTATGTGGACCACTTTTGATGGAGGTCATTCTGCAATTTTCCCTGTGTCTGCATGAACTACAGTGGCTTATGATCAATGTGGATGATTGTCTCCTTCCGAAGAATGTAATGTCTCCACTGGCGGTATGCTTGCACAATGGAGTACATTTCTTTGTCATAAATAGGGTACTTATGGATAGTATATGACAGTGTCTCACTATGATAGGCCATGGGGTGGTCATGCTGAGTGAGAATGATGCCCACAGCATAGTCTGAAGCATTTGTCTCGATCTCAAAGGGATGTTGCAGGTCTGGTAGTGAAAGTACTGGCGCTGAGCACAAGCACTGCTTTAAATCATCGAACGCTTGTTGTTGGGACCAGACCCACACACATGTTTCCTTACTACCACCCCTATTTATTTGGCTGAGGGCCCATGCAATATGGGAGAAACCCAAAACGAACCTGGGGTAGAAATTAGCAAGTCCCAAGAAGCTCTGAAGCTCAGTGAGTGTTGTTGGGGCTGGCTAGTCACAGATGACTTGGATCTTGGATGGATCCACATGTACACCATGTCGATCAATGATGTATCCCAGGTAATGGACCTTGTCCATGCCGAAGGAGAATTTTTCCAGGTTGGCATATAGCTTGTGCTACCACAGGGTGTGCATAACCTACTGAATATGCTACAAGTGTTCGGCCCAAATCTTGTTGTAAATTAGAATGTCATCCAGATACACCACTACAAAATTATTGGTGAATGGTCGTAGGATATCACCCATCATCCTCATGAAAGTGCCTGGAGCATTTGTCAGACCAAAGGGCATGACCAACCATTCAAAAATTCCTTCCTTTGACTTGAAGGCGGTCTTCCATATATCTTTTTGTTCTATCGGGACCTTGTGCTAGCCAAACTTCAGATCAATCTTACTGAAGTATTTGTCCCCCGTGATTTTATGAAGGAGGTCATCGATTTGGGGAATCACGTAATGGTTCCTGACAGTGATTTTATTCAGAGCTCGGTAATCAATACAGAGTCGCCAGGTTCCATCTTTCTTTTGTACCAGCACGATTGGGCTCCTGCAAGGTGATGATCTAGGGCGGATGTGCCCCTTATGGAGCAGTTCTTGGATTTATTGCTTGATCTCCTCATTCTCTAACAAAGAGCGATGATAGACTAGCCCATTGCGCAGCGGTGCGTTGGGGGTCAGATCGATGGGGTGCTTGACCTGGCAGTGCAGAGGTAACCCTGTAGGCGAGGAGAAGATATTCGAGTATTCTTCCACGACCTTATCTACTTGCTTCTTCTATGTGGAGAGGTCAGCTGCAGAAACCCTGGATGTGGCTGCAATCTTTCTCTTATTCTAAGAGAGAATCACGAAGAAGACAAACTTCCTTGTCTGAGAGATGACCTTCCTGCATTGCTTAGCAGAGATCAAGGAAATAGTACTAGGTGGGACTGCCTTGGGTATCCCGTACAATTTCCTATTCAAAGTAATAATAACACTACAAGTCCTAGACTCATATACAACATGACGTTTCCATAAATAAGGTTGGCCCAAAAGAACATCACAAACTTCGAGAGGAGAAACATCACACAATACCTCATCTTTGAAGGGCTTAATGTCGTACAATAGTCGACACTATTGGATGAAGCAGAGATTGCTTCCTTGGAGGATCCAACCAATGGTGTAGGGTTGTGGGTGCAGTGTTGTTGGTAGGGCCAACCGCTTGACAACCTCTGTTGATATGAGGTTCTTCTAGCTACCGCTATCAACGATGAAGTGTAGCAGGGTGCCTTTTACCCACATCTATGAATGGAAGAGGCGCTCTCCTTCTTCTTCCTAATCTGGTTCACGAGGCTGGAGCTTGGTAGTAGCAACGGTGGCACTGGTTTCTGCATCAATGATCTGTCTTCCCCTTTCTGGTTCTATCTTAGAGTTGGAATCTACATCTGATTCAGAGGATTTCACTTCGGCCACTAGTGACTGCTTTGAGTAGTAGTTAGCAGTGTTATGCCAAGGGATCTTATGGAAGTCACACCACTTCCCGATATCTTTGTTTGTCTTTCCAGTGTCCTTATTTTCTTGCGGCTTGTTCTGGTTGTCCTGATACTATCCATATTTTCTCTATCCTTTGTTCAGTGGGTTGGGGTGGCCCTTTCCTAGATTTTGTTGTGAGGGGTTCCCAGGCCCAAATTGTCGTGTCTTTTGTTTGAGATTTTGTTCGATTTTGACGGCATATTGGTAGGCCGTGCCCAAGGATGAGATGTCCAGAAATTCCATTTTCGTATGGATGTATCTATGTAGAGCACCGAGATACTTGATCACTAGATTTCACTCTGAATCTTTGATACCCAACTTGGTGCGCAAGGTATGGAAGATATTTGTGAAATCTGGCACTGTTTGGTCTCTTTCTTGCCGCAGTGTGGTTCATTTGGTATACAAGTCATCATAACTTACGACAAGGTAGTATTGTTCCTTAATAGCATCCCTGAAGGATTCCTAGGTGGTCGTGACTAAAAATAATGAGGTGTCCTCTATTTCATTTTTCTCACATAAAGTTTCCCACCAATCTTTGACATGGGGAACGACTTTGAGGAGCGCAAAAGTAATCTTTTCTCTATTCAAAAATTTATGAACAAAAAAATACCCTTCTAGTATATTCAACCACTTGTCTACAACATCTGCGTCTATCTGACCTTCAAATATAGGAATATCAAAGTTTATTTGTACCTTGAAGGGGGCAGTGCCTCCGTTCGAAGAAGATGTGTTGCATGTTGGTAGTCGCTGAAGGATTTGCATGAAACTATCCATCATCTTGTTCCTCTATTGTGTGAGGGCTTCCTCAATCAACTGATTGAAAGGATCTCTTGTCCTGTCATATTTCTTTTCTCCTACCATGGGAGTTCGGTTGGGCATGCGATAGCTTCTGTCCTCAAGAGAAACAAGCTCGAGACACAACTCTTTGTACTTCGACCTCGTTGGGGACATGCATTAAGACGACAAGGAGCAGACTGCTCTGATACCACTGATCCAGATTTTATGAGAAGAATGAAATGAATACAGATTATTAATAGGTGCTTAACAAAAAATAACAGAGATACAATAAAACTGGTTTTCTATTCAATAACGAGATAAGCTGAAATTGTAAAATGCAGCAGAAACAAGCTTGCTAGAATGGTGGTTGCTTATCTCTTAGAAGAGATGTGACGACAATGAGTATTAGAAAGAAGAAGGTTATAATGAGGCTCTGAAGGCCTTTTTACAATAAGAAATAATTCCAAAAACCCTAGACATCCAAAAACCTAACCCTAGGAGATGAAGCGCCATAAGTCATGTGGGCCCTTTTTGGGTAAGTTAGTACATCAACTTCCCGGGGTCGTAACTTTTGCATACGATCTCCATTTTAGGCGTGTGATAGCCCGTTGGAAAGGTATCATCGCAAAGATTCATTTTTGGGGCTCAATTATGAATTTTGATATCATTGAGGAGATCGATACTGAAAAACCTTCATTTAGGCCCTCAAAATGGCCCCAGAAGTTAAAACTGCTAAAAATAGTAAATTATCAAAAATGTCAGAAAACTGTTTTGAGCCAGTTGGAAAAGGTGGGTGGCCACCAATATCCATCTAGATTAGTGAATTCCATTTTATAGGTTAATGAATTATAAGGATTGTATGTGAGTGCATATAACTAATTGAACAAAATTGTGTTGAGTGAATCAATGTACACCGACATATTAATTTATCAGAAAACTACTTATTCAATAATATATATGATTAATATTTATGATATGTGAATGCCATTTTATAGGTTAATGAATGATAAGGATGGTATGTGAGTTCATATAACTAATTGAAAAAATAATTGTTGAGTGAATCAATGTACACTGAGAAAAATTAATCATTATATTATAGGTCCTCTTTACAAAGAAGTGTTGCATGGCAGCATAGTCCCTGCCAGGTTGGAATGGGAATAAATGTGACGGAGTATAGACATGTGGGTAGAAAGTTGAAGTACATGTGGTATCCATGAAGAATTTAGTATTCCTGAATTAGTTTAATTTGAAATTTATAAAAAATTAGTAATCTCTGGTACATCAACAAAGGTTCCTAGTATCTAAGTTTGATAGTATAGGAAAGATTTAAAAGGAGCCTCGACAAAAAATAAATTGTACAATAATAATAAGATAATAAGGTTCTTAGTAAGAACATTTGTTACATCAACATTTAAAAGGTTCTTGGACACAAAAAATTTAGCATCCAATAGAATAGTAATAACATCTGTTACATAGGTTAGTGGACAAAAACACAAAAAAATTACCATTCCCAAATTAGTTTTCCTTAAAACAAGGGCTCTTGGACACAAAATAAATTGGAATTTATCAAATTGTAGGTTCTTGGACACCATTAATTTAGCATACAATAGAATAGTAACAATGTCCTGCAAGAAAGGCTCACCATAAATCTAGCATACAATAGAATACTAACAACGTCGTTCAAGAACATTTGAAAGGTTCTTGGACAAAATAAATTTAGCATACAATAGAATAGTAATAATGTTTGTTACATAGGTTTGTGGACAAAAATACAAAAAATTTAGCATTCCCAAATTAGTTTTCTTTAAAAAAAGGGCTCTTGGACAGTAAATAAATTGAAATTTATGAAATTATAGGTTCCTAGACACCATAAATTTAGCATACAATAGAATAGTAACAACGTCGTGCAACAAAGGCATTCCCAAATTAGTTTTCATCGAAAGTAATAATGCCTGTTAGATCAACAAAGGTTCCTAGAGAAAAAAATTTTAGCATACAATAGGACACAAAAAATATAGCATTCCTGAATTAGTTTTCTTTGAAACAAACAACAAAGGTTCATGGACAGGCATTCCCGAATCAGTTTTCTTTGAAATTTATCAAAAATTAATAATTTTTGTTACATATATCTAGAAATTACATCAGCATTTAAAAGCATACAATAGAATAGTAATAATGTCTGTTACATAGGTTCGTGGACAAAAACACAAAAAAATTAGCATTCTCGAATTAGTTTGCTTTAAAAGAAAGGCTTCTGGACACAAAACAAATTGTAATTTATCAAATTATAGGTTCGTGGACACCAAAAACTTAGCATACAATAGAATAGTAACAACGTCATGCAACAAAGGGATTACCAAATTAGTTTTCTTTGAAAGCAGTAACGTTTGTTACATCAACAAAGGTTCCCGGACAAAACAAATTTAGCATACAAAAAAAATAGGACACAAAAAATGTAGCATTCTTGAATTAGTTTTATTTGGAACAAACAACAAAGGTTTATGGAAACCCAAAATTTAGCATAAATAAAGGCATTCCTCAATTAGTTTTCTTTGAAATTTATCAAAAATTAATAATGTATGTTACATATTTCTAGAAATTTAAATGTGTTTGTCATATAGAATGGGATTGGGGCTCCCACGGACCATAAAAATAAATAAGTACAAGAATTAGGAAAGTCAAAAGAGGAAGTGCACGACGGTAGAGAGGAAGCCCTGAAAAGAAGAAATTGGAAGTTATGAGTCTTTGGTTACAATTTTCTATTTAAAGAGGTAATAACTGGATTGAAAAATAAAACAAGATGACAGTATAGACTTAAACTAAATTGATAAAGAAAAGAAGATGCCAATTTAGACTTACTATGAAGCTGATGCATTTTTTTTGCTGTCGTCGATGGTCAGTGGAGTCGTGTTGACCGGTTGTTGCCCTTCCTGGATGCGGTTGTCCATTCTCTATTGCAACCATTCTTTGATGTAGCTTCTGATGGGGGCCATGTTGATTTCATCCTGGATTTCTATGTCGTAAAGGTACTTTTCTAATTTCCTTAGATCCATTTAAATACTATGCAGATTCTGTTCAATTTCTTCATTGTGTGCCTCATAGTCCAGTACCCAGTGCTCGAGCTCATCTACACAATGTTCAACTATGCCATAAAACTTTTTGAAAGACAACCCCTTTAAAATATCAAGTTTTTCATGGAAGGCTTCTTTGGTCATTGACAAGGATTTGAGAATTAAGTTTGGGTATTCAACCTCGTTGGCACTTTCGGCTAAGTCTATTTGGATCAGGCTTGTGAATAAATATTCCTTTTCTGATATGGCTTGTTTACATGATTCGACAATGATCTCCAGGTTCTTAACTTTCTTTTGCTAGCATGCTTTTACTTTTTTGGTCCTCTTTGGGGAGGGGAGTTTCTCTTGTCTTCTTTTCAGTTCCGATGTGTTGATGACATTGTTGAAAAAATGGGTCAGCACCTGTCTAAAGAATTGTCGATCATTTTTTAAATTCATCTCCAAATGTTCAAGAAAATCATTTTCCTTCTTTCGAAAGGAAACCAAATTTTGCAATGTTTCTCAGGCTTCAGTAACTAGCTGCATTCTTTTTTTGATGTTATTCTCTACAAGGGCTCTAGAGCATGCAAGGAGGGTAGAGGATACTTTCATCTTGGTTGTAGTGGTAGTAGGCACGTGTTTTGCTAAAGTACTGGCAAATTCTGAGGTGGCAATGAAAGCCTGCTCAAACTCATTAAGGCGGTTTTTTAGTCTGGCATTTTCCATTTCAATTCCTCCATTGGAATCATGAAGATCATCACTGGTTACTTGGTGATATAGGGATATTTGGTATGACCGCATTTTCCTAAGGTTAATATTTTTGCGAGATTTTCCTTTCCTATTTGTTACATCTCTCTTTTCAATGACAATACGTTTAGATTGGCTATCAAAAACAACACTCTGGAATACGAAGGATTCATCTTCATAAAAAAAATTGGTCTCAACTATTTCCACTGTGAACTACCCAATTTTGTGCATGTTCTTAGTTTCAATTTCAAGTTGCACCTGTTCACTTTCAATTTTGGGTTTGTCTTCCTGCCCTGCATTGTTTTTTCTCTTCTTCGTGAGTGAAATTTTGTGAGAACTATCAATTTTTATGTGAGGAGGATTCTTATCTCCTCCTTCATTCAAATATTTTTGGGTTTCTTTCCCGGGCAGAGGAATGAACTTTTATTTTTTCTTGTCATGGAAAAAATGAAACTAGTGGTTGTATTGCCTTGCTATTTCTGCAACAAATATCTTGTCCATGATGTGGCATGGAAGGAAAGAAGGATTTTCCATAGAGCCAAAGACCATGAGTACACTATGATTTTCCTTTCGTTCAAGTGTGCCCTTCCTATTCAAAAACTTGGTTTCCTGGCCAGACATCCGCGAAGCATCCTTCCCTAACAATACATCTTTGAAAATTGATACAAAGCCATTAAAAACTTCATAAAAACAATGGGAGGCCTTGTGCCTCCATAGGGCCTGGTACCAGAATGTTACTGGGTTGAATACATAGTTTATTTTATTGGAAAGAGAAAGTTTTGGAAATGGAAAATAATGCACTATTGTGAAAATCAAGTAGGATGACATATAAAATTTATTCGATTCTTTGAACCGTGACAAATGGGAACAAATATTAATGGAAATTAGCTTTCCCCAATTGAAAATGAATTTTTCCTTGACTGTGAAGTAAAAAATAAAAATAATTATATGGGAAATGATTGTCGTGGATGCTTGTCCTGTTAGTCTTGTAAACAACTAAGAAATGTCCCGGAATGGATTTCTAAAGGCACTTACTTGCAAATTCTTGATATCTTCAGGAACTAGTGTCGGGTCTTTGAGGAACTCAGCTAAGATGTCCAACCCATTATCATGTTTTTTTAGGAATTGCTTGCAGTCTTGTCCTCTGAACGTCAATGTTGGCTCTGACAATTTTAACATCTTGAGGAAGGCCTAAGGTGACAAAGAAACATGAGAATGGTCGCGTAGTGGAATAATTCTTTGGCTTGGAATATATTTTTCAGCACACCAAGAGACCACCTTCTTACAGTAAAAAACCTCAGGGATGCAGCCAACACGAGCAATTCTAGAGGTCCAAATCACTTTGTTTTGGGTGGAATGGGATGAATAGTAAAAGTATACCCTAGACCACTGGAAGTTCTGGTCCTGATGTCCGGATATATTTACTATATCTCCAAAAACCTGTTGTTGACCTGTTTCCATAAGTCTACAAGAACATTTGTTTTCTCCAGACGATGAATGAAATGAAAAGCTGGAAGGGATAACATAACCCTGTGCAAATATTGGTCCAATGCATGTGAATGGGAGATCTCCTCGAGACTTTTGTTCATTAATGAAACATTGGATGGTTGCTGCATCATGCGTTGCTAACATTAAACACTAGTAAATGCATACATAGAAATGCAAACATGGAGGATACGACAATGAGAGATTAAGTATTGTAGATTTCTTGAGTAGGCCAACACGACGACACGTGTTTGAGATGAACAATCATAAGGGACAATATAACTCTTTGTAGATCTTGATTTAATGTGTAATAATGGGAGATATCCTCAAGCATTTCACTCATTAATGACAATGTTGATGGTTCTTTCATCGTCAGTTGTTACCATGAAAAGTTTCTAATTGAATACTAAGAAAGTACAAAGGTCACGAGTACGGGAAAAAACAGCTTCAAAATAGGGTTACAAGGTACAACCGTTGGAGGTGAGGCCATGAGGGTCAAATTGTATGTCTTGGAACTTTTTGAGTGCAATACGCATAACACCAAAGAGGGTATGATAGGGCAGTCCAGAGGAAAATTTGTATATCACTAGTAAGAGAATAATTAATGTATATCAGGAAGGACAAGAAGTTAGTGGGGATGGAAGGTAGCGACAGATACTTTGAAACATTTGTGATTCGTGGTAGAGTGAAGATGGCAAGTTCGAGGAGTCTGCGGTGGAATTGTAGATCATAGAAGTTTTTAGTGCACGATATATAGCACGGAACAAGAAGCAACGGAGTTCGAAAGTGCCAACCTGGAAATTGCGGCCATAAAATTGGCTAAGTATGGAAAGGAACAATGGTTGGTTGGATTCATCATGTGAGGATATATATGGAGATGAAGATATGTCAGCCTGCCAATGCTAGAACCCACGATCATAGAAAAGCGAATAAGTATATAACCACAAAGAGATAATACATGGGAAGAATAAAAGGAAAAAAGGACTAAGGAGTCAGCAATGGAATTGTAAATCACGGAAATTTTGAATGCAATATGTATATCATGGAACAAGAAGCAACAGAGTTTGAAAGCGCCAACTCGGCAACCGCGGCCATAAAATTGGCTAAGTATGGAAAGGAACAACAGTCGGTCGAATTCATCATGTGAGGATATATATGGAGATGAAGATATGTCAACCCACCAATGATTGAACCCGTGATCATAGAAAAGAAACTAAGTATATAACCACAAAGAGATAATACATGGGAAGAAGAAAAGGGAAAAAGGACTAAGGAGTCCACGGTGGAATTGTAAATCATGGAAATTTAGAGTGCAATATGTATATCACGGAACAAGAAGCAACAGAGTTTGAATGCGCCAACCCGAAACAATGACCAGGAATTGGAGATTTTGTGAACCCATCAACAAGAGGATCCAAAATAGGCTGACAGTGTCTCCCTAGAAGATGTGAGGCCCCGACGGTCAAATTGTATCAGTCGGAACATTTGAATCATAATCTGTAACATGGAAGAGGGGATGATGTCGAAACTCGATAGTCAATTTTTATATTGCGGAGGGACGGATTCCAACTATTTTGTATCAGTCTGTGCAGTTGTCACTAGCAAGGGTCACTAGTAAGAGAATAACCAATGTATATTATAAAGGACAAGAAGTTAGTTCGGATGGAAGAAAGCGATAGATAATTTGAAACATTTGTGAACCATGGTAGAGTGAAGCTTGTGAGTTCAAGGAGTCCGCGGTGGAATGTAGATCACAGAAGTTTTGACTGCAATATGTACATCACAGAACACGAAGAAGCAAAGTTCGAAACTGCCAACCCGACAACCATGACCATAAAATTGGCTAAGTATAGAAAGAAGTAATGGTCAGTGGGATTTGTCATGTGATTATTTAGATGGAGATAAAAATAATTTAGCCTGCCAATGCTGGAACCTGCGATCATAGAAATGAGACTAAGTATATAACCAAAACTCCATAATACACAGGAAGAAGAAAAGGGAAAAAGGACTAAGGAGTGTGTGGTGGAATTGTAGATCACAAAAATTTTGAGTACAAGATGTGAACCCAGTAGTCAACTTGTATATTGCAGAGGGTCGAATGCCAACTGTTTCATACCATTGCGTTCAGTTGTTACTAGTAAGAGCACAACCAATGTATATTAGGAATGACACGAAGTTAGTGGGGATGGAAGGCAATGACAAATACTTTGAAATATTTGTGAACTGTGGTAGAATGAATCTTGCGAGTTCGACGAGTCTGTGGTGGAATTGTAGATGATGAAAGTTTTTAGTTCAACATGTATATCACGAAACAAGAAGCATCAGAGTTTGAAAGCGCCAACTCGGTAAGCATGGCCATAAAATTGGATAATTATGGAAAGGAACAACGATCGGTCAGATTTGTTATGTGAGGATATAGATGGAAATGAAGATATGTCATCCCGCCAACGCTAAAACCCATGATCATAGAAAGGCGACTAAGTATATAACTAGAAGATGCACACGGGAAGAAGAAAAGGGAAAAAAGGCCGAGTGCGCGGTGGAATTGTAGAGAATGAAAATTTTGAGTGCAAGATGTCTATTACGGAACAAGAACCAACAGAGTTCGAAAGAACCAACCCGAAACAGTATCCAAGAATTGGACATTTCGTGAACCCGACAACAGGAGGATCCAAAACAGGTTGACAAGGTCTCTCCAGAAGACGCGAGGCCTCAACGTTCAAATTGTATTGCTCGGAACATTTGAATGCATAATCTGTAACACGGAAGAGTGGATGATGTCAGAATCCAGTATTCAATTTGTATATTGTGGAGGGTGTGATGCCAACTGTTTCCTACTAGTGTGTCTAGTTGTTACTAGTAAGAGCTAATTTAGTATTGAGAATAATTTTTTTAGATACTGTTAGATAGTTGATAGGGATTACCATTCGTAAACAAAGGCAATATTGACCCTGCTAGCCCTGGAGTCCATCTATCAATTTGTATATCACGTAACTGTGAGCGTTGTTTGGAGGAAATGAAATAATAGAAGTGCAATTTTGAGATAACCATCCCGCAGGTCCGCTTGTCAATTTGTATATCACAAAATTTTGGGTGCTACTTGTAGGGCACGAAACAATGGAGGCCCAATTTTGAGCCCGCCCTCCCGAGAACTCGCGATCCAAAAAGTGGCTAGGTATGGAATGTATAATCTGTACATGCTCTATAAAATCTCATGTGCATACTTTATAGTTTGATAATACACAGGAAGAAAAAAAGGGAAAAAGGATGAAGGATTCCATGGTGCAATTGTAGATAACAAAAATTTTGAGTGGAAGATGTATATCATGGAACAAGAAGCAGTAGAGTTCTAAAGCACCAACCCGACAACCACATGCATAAAATTGACTAAGTATGAAAAGGAACAACGATCGGTCGCATTCGTCATGTGAGGATATATATGGATATGAATATATGTCAACACACTAACGTTGGAACCCGCGATCATAGAAAGGAGACTAAGTATATAACTAGAAAGTGATAATACATAAGAATAAGAGAAGGGAAAGAGGACTAACTATCTCACAGAAGAACATCTATTGTTCACTTATTAATGAAAACCCTTTCGAAGCCTTGGTGATTTCTCACTACCAAAGGCATAAATTGCAGATCACAGAAGTTCTTTGGGTGCTAGATGTATTTGACATAACATGGGACATAGGTGTTGGATACCGCAAACCCATGACTCGATGATCACATAATTGGCTAAGTATTTAAAGGGACCATGGTCGGTCAAGCTAATGGTGTGAATATATAGATAAAGAGTTTCCAATTTGTGAATCCATGAGGTCATTATCATATAGCTGCGACTAAATATACAACCACAATGGGATAATAGAGGGGGGGTAAAGAGGAAAATTAAGAGTTTTTATACATTCCTACGGACAAATTGTATATTGTAGAACTCTGGGTGTTGTTTGCAACTCACGGAAAATTCAAAACACAATTTTGAGGCTGTCAATCTGAGAACCCGCAATCGAAAAAGTCTACAAGTATGGAACATGAAAATGTTGGTCGGGACTTGCTTTCGCTAAGCAGGATCTTCTTTGCATGTTTGTGGACAATTTCTCTAGGGATGGTTGGTTGTCCCAACTTTTTCTTATTAATGACAACTGTTTTACGCTTGTTGCATGATGTCATTCTAGTGTTAAACCTTCAGTGTTTCATATCTAGAAAGAAGTACAAGGATGGGTAGAACATGAAACAATGACTAGGACTTGGAGTTTTCATGAACCCGCGAACGCGAGGATCCAAAATAGGGTCAAAAGGTTTCCCTAGAGGACACAAGGCCCCGATGACCAAATTGTATAGTTTGGAACATTTGAATGCATAATGTGTAACATGAGAGAGGGGATGATGTCGGAGTTCGGTCATCAATTTGTATATGGTGGAGCAGGAGGCGCCAATTATTTCGTACTAGTGTGTCCAGTTGTCACTAGTAAGAGCATATTTAATCTATATCGGGAAGGACAAGAAGTTGGTGGGGATGGAAGGCAACAACATATAATTTTAATGAAGTTAATGAATACAGGGAACCCATAGTGGAATTGTAGATCACATATTTTTTGAGTGCAAGATGTATATAACAAAACAATAAACAATCGAGTTTGTAAGCGCCAACCCTGCAACTGCGACCATAAAATTGGATAAGTATGGAAAGGAACAGTAGTCGGTCGGATTCATCATGTGAGGATATAGATGGAGATGAAGACATGTCATCCTGAAAACCCTAGAACCGGATATCATAGAAAGGCAACTAAGTATATATCCAGAAAGTGATAACGAGGAGGAAGAAGAAAAGGTGAGTTTGTATGTGCCAACCCGGCAACCACAACCATAAAATTGACTAAGTATGGAAAGGAATAACAGTTGGTTGGATTTTTCATGTGAAGATACAGATGGAGATTAAGATATGTCAGCCTGCCAACCATGCAACCCCTGATCATAGAAAGACAACTAAGTATAAAACTAGAAAGTGATAATGGATGAGAAAAGGAAAAGGGGAAAAGGGATAAGTATCTAAGAGTCGAAACACTTTTTTTTTTTCGTTTATTAATGGAAATGTTTTCGAACCCCTTCTAGGTTCTCAGTAGTAAAATCATAAACTGCATATCACTAAAGGTATTTGGCTCCAAGATGTATATGACAGAACAGGGGACATACGTGTTGGATACTGCGAACCCGTGGCCTGGTGGCCAGATAATTAGATACTAATATTCATACTAAAAATAGTATTCATACTAATATATATTAATGGATTGTTTCTGTTTCAAATGCAAATGATCTCCCAATTTGCAATACACTCTTCGGTTCACAAATTTCGTTCAAACCACGAACATTTTAACTGCAAGATGTATATAACGCAATAAGAAACATGGATTTGCATTGTCATTTCAACAAGATAAACTCTTTATCATATATTCATCTTGTATTCCTTGCAATGACATGAGAAAACTTTGACTTTCCATAAACATTAATATCTAATTTAAATTAAATTTAATAAAAAAATGGTGTAATTTAAGTTATTAAGGCAACTTCAGTTGTTACTTTATTAATGCCAAGCTTTTCGAAACCCTAGTGAGTTATCACTAGTTAAAGAATAAATTGCAGATCACATAATCTCTTTGGATGCAAGATGCATATGATGGAACATGGAACATATTTGTTCAATACTGCAAACCTGGGACCTGGTGGCCAGATAATTGCCTAAGTTTTTCCCAAGAGGAAGTTTTTATATTTATTCCAATAGTACTCATATTAGTATATATGCACAGATATTATCAAATAGAAGAAGCTGCAATATATGCAAGATACTGAACATGAACATGGCATCAACACTTCAACTGCCTTGTTGCAAGTCATTAATTCATTCTATTTACGAGCTCTGAAGAATGAAAGAAGGACAGGTCCTCCAATTTATTTCTTTATGTATAGGGCCGACGCCACATAAGTATGGCCTATAAAAAATTATCCTTCAATGTAAAATGTAACAAATGAACATAGTAGCATTTATTTAAATTAAAGTAGTGGCCAACAAAAAGAAAAAATTGTCTTCCATGTTTAATGACACATAGGGGAAAAAGGTAGAAAATAAAATGAAAAGCAATACCAGAGATTGGAAAACACTATTAAAAAAAAAACCGCAATTTCTATATTCAAATAAGATGGGTTACAAAATACAGTTGAGATTATTTTCCACAATGATTTCAATTTGGCCTACCACCGACCAATAAAAAATATGTACATTGATGAAGCTTGTTGACAGTTTCCTTGAGGATCAAATCCTTTATTCGTAAAAAATGAGTTGAATATCAATTTCGGGTCTTGGAATTAATTGGTGCTGCCAAGTAGATCTATCCCAGTTTTTTGAATAGCTTGTCTCTTCCATATATGGCCTGCTTGCATTGGATGGTTATTCAACATTCCATTCTTTGTCAAGTATTAACTTCCCTCCACCGTCAAAAAATTGGGGTTTAAGGTTCTTTCCTTGTAATGTTCTTGACCATGAACATTCGAGACAACTTAGAAATGTGATTAAGGCCCAATTCAAAGTCGAGGGAGTTTTTTCACGTGACATCATCTATGGGACGGGAAATAGATTCAATTACATTGTGACTGTTATTCTCCCTATATTTGATCATCTGTTTGGTTGAAAAGCATGCCTGAATATTTGTATGTTGAACTCATTGGTTTTATTATAGTAAATTGGAAGGAACATCCAACCCAGCTGCAAAATGTTATTCTGTTGAAGTAGATGACTTCTTCAAGAAACACAGGTCTGTCAAGTGTATCAAATGATGTAGAACACATCAACACAGGTCTGGCAAGTGTATCAAATGTTACAGATCACATCATAATATATCTTTCCTCATAGTGGTGGTAGATATGGAGGCCCACAGAAAGGTCTAGAATGTTTAGAGGCGATGCAAAATATGTGGAGTCCGTAACTACATCCATAGGAAACTGAGAAAAATTTGACAAAGAACATGGCTTTCTATCAAGTCGGTTACCACACCCAGAAGTAGCTTAACAAAATTGGAAATAGAAAATTTCATAGTGATAATATGTCGTTTTATCCACCCATACAGTTTTTCTTACTCATTTCTGGTTACATTCGCAAATGGAGTAATATTTTGCGTCATTCACGAAAATCACAGACCATTTTGCAAGCCACGGTAAGTGTGACACCCCTGAGGAAGACAAATTCTTGTGCAATTTGTAGAACTCGATACACTTGCCAAATCTGTGTTGTTGGAAGAAACTATATACTTCTCCTCAAAGTATTTTTCACGTGACCTGAAAATCCATTACAACTCCCAGCAAGAAAATAAATAAGATCAACAAACAAATCTCCAAGCAGGCTTTTCAACCAACCAAAGCATCAAATACAAGGAGAACATCAACCGGAAGATACTTGCTCTTTTATTTTCCTCCTCTCTAAGTTTTTTTTGGATAAAAGAGTTTTTTTTTTACTCAAATATCACGTCACATAAAACCAATCTCTCTTCTTTCATTTGGGCCTCAATCACATCTCTAATTTGTCTTACATGTCCATGACCTAGAACATTAGAACGAATGCACCCTAAAGCGCAACTCTTTGATGATAGAGAGAAATGGAAATAAGTACTTAAAAGCAACTCTAGATGATCTTTCGTAAATTTTGTGCTAATTCATTTTAATGACAGATGTTCTCGATATTTTTGCTTATTAATGCCAATATTTTCGAATATGTACGCTGAATAGTGACTAATAGCACGTATTAACATTCCCATATCCAAGTAGATTCTCAAATATGACATCTAAGATAGGCACAATATTAAAGAGGGACATGATGTCAAGGCCTATGTGGGTGACACGTTCGTGGAATATGCTCAAGCCTTTAAGAAAACTAAGAGAGCTAATTTTTTTATTTTTTTTTTGCAAATTCAAAATGCAGGCAAAAGAAATTACCAGATCCCATAATATTCACCTGCCTATTCATTTTAATTGGAGATGTCCTCAAGATTTCCGCTTATTAAAGACAATATTTTCAAACTTGTTTGGTCAGTTGTCACTTTTCAAAGCATAATTAATTTCTATTGGAAAGGGCGAAATGTAGCGGGGATGGAGGGGAGCAACAAATGCTCTTAAATTTTCTGAACCCGAAAAGGCATGAACCTACCAAACTTTGAAAACTTGACTAAGTATGGAAAGGTAGGTAGGATACACAAAGTCATCACAGGCAGAGGTACGATTGCAAGTTTGAGGAGTGCGGGGTCAAATTGTAGAACACGGAAGCTCTGGGTGCAAGATGTATACACTGAACACAAGCTATCATAGTTTGATAGAACCTATCGATGAAGCCATGTCCATAAAACTGGCTAAGTATGCAACCGAACGACGATCGGTCAAAATGACCACAGAAACATGGGAAACTATAGAACTAAAAACGTATTTTACAAGAGGAAAAAAAAAAGGAGAGAACAACTATATCGCTCACACAGCAAAACATACTCTCATAAATATGAAACCATAGTAAGGAATAAACCATGGAAAAAAAAGCCAAACTTTGAAAACTCGACTATGGAAATGTAGGTAGGATAGACAAACTCATCATAGACAGAGGAACGGTTGCTAGTTCGAGGAGTGCGGGGTAGAATTGTAGAGCACAAAAGTTTTGGGTGCAAAATGTATACACCGAACATGAGCTGCCATAGTTCGATATCACCTATCCATGAAGCCGCATCCACAAAACTGGCCAAGCATGCAACCGAACGACAGTCAGTCGGAATGACCACAGAAACTTGAGAAACTATAGAACCAAAAACATAGTTTACAAGAGGAAGAATAAGGGAGAGAAAAACGGTATTGCTCACACAACAAAATTTACTCTCATAACTATGAGACTAGAGTAATACATAAACCATGGAAAAAACATTGCCAGCTATGAAATATAGTTTCAAGCCGACAAACTTTGGTTCAACGCGTAAGAGATGCAATTTACATCAACTACAATTTTTTTGTATGTTATTTTATCTTAATAGTATTTTATGGAGAGTCAACTACAAAACAATGTAACAAGAGATCCAACTGCAGATGCAACACCCCAATATTGCAATCCCTAGGAAAACAAGAATAAACAACAAATAACAACCCAGTTATGAAGCACCAAAAGGCCCAACTGCAGTCGCAGGACTCCAACCCTGCAAAGTCGAATTAAACAACAATAAACAACATACAACGAACAAATAAGCAAGCAACAACCAACCCACCAGAAATGATGCAGTTCCAATCGTGGTTGCAGAACCCCAAATGTGCAAACTGCAACAAGACGAACAGGCAAACAAGAAGAACAACAACATGCAAATAAGAAATCAGTGGAGATGCAAAAAGCAAGCATGAACCAGTGAACCAACAATGTTGGTGAAGCATATAAATAAAAAAAAATGGAAGAAAATGTATTGTAACAAGCCTACTAAGTAAACATTCAATGATACCAAGCCTGTTAGGTAAACATTTAAGTCTGTTAGAAATGCTCTGTAAATATTTAAGAAAAAGATGCAATGTGGCAGGTCTCTGACATACCAAAAAAAATTATTATAATTTATGTAACAATAGCTCGAAGACTAGAGAATGTATTCGAAGGCCAAACTTTGGATATGCTAGCATATCAAACATTGTCATAAATCTAGGTAGCAGAAAATGCTAAGACAACCATTCGAACTAATGCTAGCATTACTCCACGTTCAAGCAATACATACGAAAAATATATGATTCAAAAATATTGTACACAATAAGAAATTGTGGATATGTTAACATATCAAACATTGGTAATAGAGAAGCCGACAATAAGACCTCCAACCTATTATCCAATCAAATCACTACATATATGGTACATTTTAGTATATAAAAATCAATGTTTTTAGTTCCCTAGCTCTAACAATAGAGATTATGAAAATATTTGTGGTAAAAAACAAACTAATATGAAGTCAACAAATTATCGATCGCTATAGTCCCTCTATGCCTACGACAAGGACTAATAAAAACTCTTTAAAAAACAAATAATTCCTTATTTTCCATATATACAGTGTGTCGGTTCACGTATTTCAAAAAACATAATTATATAGAAATCCAAACATCATTTGCAATATGACGTTTTATTTCATTCACACKTGTACAAAATCTTTTTTGAACAATTGCTTTTAAGTTATTTACTATTGGGCTATGAACATCATCTTCATGTTACAAAGGAAATTACTTTTGWCTATATTCACTTTTGAGAACAAAAATGAAAAATGAGAAATTCCCATTCATGTTAATATAAACAATGTTTTCTTTATATAAACATTTTAGGTGAAGATACYTAAAAAAGGGTTTTGTGGGTACAAATCCAAATGTGTATCTCAAATCTTTAAAAATAATTTTGAAAAAAAAGTAATGGTTTTYTTTATTTTTTATYTTTTTTATTGTAGAGACATGGTTGTTGTGTACGATTCCAAGGAAAAGAGTATTTGTAACAATGAAAAGAACTATATTATTATTAATAATTATAATTATGAAGATGACAATGACAAGTAAATGTTAGATTAATTGTGGTAAGTTTTAATGTTGTTACAAGGTGGAGATGATGTTCAATCTATTTTAAAAGATTGTAAAAGTTTTAAAAGATATTAATTCAATGTGATTTACAGTTTCTACTATTATCAAATTATTTCTATAATATTATAATAATTTCTATGTTTATTAAAATCATTTGATATTTTTTTGTAGTTATGTGATTCTTATGCATTTTTTATTTTTACTGTATGGTAAATAAGTTGTGTTTTGTTGTTAGAGTATACATTTATGAAAAATGATCTCATGATGTAATAAGTAATTTTGTTTTTAATTTATTAATTGAAATTTGGTTTAGCATTTTTGGAATCCAATTTTGCATTATTGAAATTTGATTTTGACAGTTTTAGAATCTAATTTTTCACTTTGGAAACACAAAGTTTGTGATTTGGATATACTAATTTTGACTTATCTTTGAAGGGGTTTATGTTAAAATAAGTCCAATCTTAATGGAATGGATGTTACTTCTAGAAAAGGCGTTGGCACCATCATTGAGGTAAACATGGTAAGCCATTCCTTTCAAGAACTTTCTCTTTTTGAATCAACAAATAAGCCATTCAATAGTATTGATATGCACGCTAGAGGCACACATTCTAAACTAATAAAGAGAACGGGTTAAAATTACAAAAGGCTTAGTAAGACAAGAAAAGAGATTAAACAACCCATTGTGATAGAACCTAAGTTGAATGATGAAGGATCAAGATTTGGTGGTGAAAAAAAGGAGATAGGCTACTTGTCCAAGGTTATTAAGGCCCTCAAGATTTTGTGGAAAAATAATGAGACCCACCTCTTAAACCAAATTTCTCTCTGCAAAGTGTTAATACCACCAAAATTATCTTTGTAAAGGATCAATAAGAAGAGAAACCATTAAGAAAAGGTTTATAAAAAAGATGCCTAGTAGGACAAGTTATTAGTTCACCATCCAATAGCCTTGTGCAAGTTCAAAAAAGGGTAGTGAGGAGAAGTACCAAGAAACTAAGCTTGCATCACCAATTTAAACACCAAGCAAGTGATATATAAAGTGCAAGAGAAACCCAAAGAGATGTGATCAAGGAAATACATATATTATATAATTTTTCTAAAGGAAGAAGGGTGACAAAGTTGATAAATTTTGGTATTCCAATCAATGTTGATTTTTTGGATTGAGAGGATAAAATGAATCTTAATGTATAAGAGATAATCCTATTCGAGAGGGCCAAAGTGTTTCAAGAAGTGGAAGGATCTTAATATCATTTCTTCAAGGCAACATAAAGTTCACAAGAGAATGAACAAGGAGATATTTCAAAGAAAATTAAGTAGAAAGAACTATTGTATCCATTGCACACTAGCTAGACATTTTGGATGTTAAATGTTCGAGGCCACATCCAAAACTTCATACCAAAAAGAAAAATCCAAGGGATGGTTGATAGTTAAGGTTAAATGAGAAGAAATCATGCTTTCATATATAGTCAAAGAAGAAATATAAAATGAGGACAACCATCTCTAACATGAATTTCATAAAGGATAAACAAGTTGAAACAAAGATTCTTTAGCTTCTTTATTGGTACTAATATCCAGTGGTAGAGAAGCCCGAGAAAAAATATTATTGCATCATGTTGAAGATCACTAGCATGAATTGGTATTTTATGACCAATTAGTAGTAATCAATAGCTATAGGTCCTAGTAAGGGAATTAAAATAGTTGCACTTATCTTTTAATGTTGTGATATTAAGTTTGACATATTCATTTTCTATCTTGGGATGCATAGTTCTTGTATGCACCAATCTTGTCATTTTGGATAGGCCAACAACAACAATTAAGTGCCATGGGAATGTTATAAGAATTTTAGTTGATTGAGGCAACCTCTAGAAAGAGTACTAATGATCAAGCATTGATATCATTCCTTATATAGTTCCACTAGCATATCCAAAGGAAGAATAATGCACTAGAAATGAAAGGTTTTCTACTATAATTTTCCCGCTATTCACAACAAGGTAAGGAGGAGGATAGAAAATGTTGAGCCTACTAGAGAGAGAAATGTGATATCTACATCATGCAATTACAAATCCATAATGCACACACACATGATACTCTCAATGAGAAGATTTCATCTTGTTAGTTGGTGTTGACAACAAGGAAAGGACTTAGAAAACTCTCAAGCATAGTCTCATAGCATATAAAAGAACTCAATTGTAGATAATTCTAAGGTTTGGAGTAATTGTTTGACTAAGGGTAGAAGGAATTATTAGTATTTCTTGTTGAGAAAGTTGGAAGAAAGAGACCCAAGTGCTAAAGGAAAAGTAGAAAATTTCTAGAGACAAAGGCTAAGAGTTTTAAAGACGATTCTAGATCAAATTACTTATATAGTGTTGTAGCATCCCAAGCTCCATGGATTGCATTGAAGTTGTCAGAGAACGTCTATCACTTGATTACCTAAAAACTCTACTAGAGACTTGAGATATCATATTCCACTAAGTACAAGATATGATATAAATATATATTCTTTAGAGGGAATTTTAAATATCCATACACACCTTATAAATGTGGAAGCTTTGGAGAATTTTACCAATTCCTAAAATGGAAACTATAAAATGTTTGAAAATGTTTTTGTAAAAATATTCATATTTTAATGGATTTTATGTAGTTTCTAGAATATTTTGGATATTTTTTTTTATGTAAAATAGTTTTGTCTTATAGAATTTGGTTCAATCATTCTTTGAAAAAATAGAAATTGGTGAATCACTTTGAAAAAAGACTTGTAAAATTAGATAAATGGTGAAATTTATCCCAAATTTTTTTTTCCTTAATGATGCCCCCCACCCCCCCTAGGGTTTCGTGCGACCTCCTAGTCTAGGATCATTCTACTGGAGCGGAATTAGCTCTATGATCCCTGCAGGATCCTCTCTTAATGTTCACAGGCCCTTTAAAATTTCCTTTGTTGCAAGTCCATACAAAACATAAAACTGTGGGCTCCTTCTCTAAGCCCCTGTCTCTCTAAATCCAGATTTCGGGCACAAGCCCCTTTACTTTGACCGAAATCACATGTGATAGTGGGATATAACCAGGTGCTTAAATAAATGTATCTTATTTGGAGCTTCAGGACTCCAGTGATCTAGAACTTCAGACTTCAGAGGTTTTATCAACAAAACAACACAAATCACCAAAACGTCGAATTGGCGAACTCCTGAACGGGTGCTATCTGGAGCTTCGGGACTTTGGGCTCTAGAATTTCAGGCTTCTGAAGTTCAACCTGTAACCCAATTCAAATAACTTGAACACCAAATTGGAGAATTCCCGAACAATTATGGGATCAACGATCCATGCTCTTTGCCACAATCTATGGTCAAACGGAACTCTGGGGCTCCGGGACTCCGGGATTCGAAGGTGTAATACCCCAAGGACATGCCCCAGTTGTATTTATGAATTGTAAACATGTTTTTTAGTTTGGTGAGCTGAGTGTTATAAAACTCTAGGAGGCTTATGTGATGATTAGGCTAGAGAGCCTAGGACGATAAGGACAGAAGCCTATTTTGTATATGTAATTATGAAAAATCATTAACAAAATATAAACATCACTGTGTGTAGACTGACCACGAAGAAAAAGTGATGGGGGAATAAGTTTCCACAAGGTTGGGTAAAGGAGGAGGCTAAGTGTTTTGGCCTAGGGGATAAGCTAGGGGGCTTACCTCTGAAGGGGATACTAATTTATTATTATTTCCTAAAAGGCTAAGGTGGTCAATTGACCAAGTGTTGTCCTAAGTTCCTGGAAAATGAACATATGCTAAGTGGAGTGCATGCGGCTGCAAGAAGACAGGTGTTGACCTGGGTGCATGAAATTATAGCTAGGAAATCCAACCCTGTTAGGGGGTTCTCTTGCAATTCTCCATCCATTGTCTAACCGTGAACCGGGGGCATCCATCATAGATCTTTGGAACCAGTAACACATGAGTCAAATTGTGTTGGGGGTCTGTCCATTCTTCCATTCACAGTCTGAACCCAAAACTGGGATGATCGACCTCTGCATTGTTTCCTGGTTATGCACCCTGAAACCCGTGGGAAAAATGACAGATTGATCCGTGTCTCCAGGGAAATCTGAGTATCTTGTGTTTTTCTAAGTCGTGTGGTGTTGTAATTGTGGGTTTTTGTGGCCACGTAGTTCTTGGACTGAGTGTGGCTTGCTGCCTTCTGTTTTCTTGAGTTGCATTGACCAATGGTTTTTGTCCTCACCTTGTGGGAATTGAGTTGAAACTGGTTGAGAAGTGGGTTGTCAGGCCATGGTTAAAGATGAAGGTTGTCAAGCCTTTTAGAAACTCTCTCTAGGTGAGAGAGTTTGTTGGGAAGTGGTTTTCTTCTAGAGAGAGTCTAGCACCAGCTACGAAGCTCTGAGAATTCTGGTTCGTCCTGTTGTTGAAGCCCAAGGTAAGGGAGGTGAAGCATCCGATGGACTATGTGACAGTGAAGGTGTATACTCCTGGGGTGGGACAGACATGTGGGGAATGAGATTCTGTGAGTAGTGGGCGTAAGAAGGATCCTGGAGAGAATCCTTCTGGTTGCACTGTGTAGTTTCCTATAACCTTATCCTAGTCTAGGATTCCCTTTCCCTGAGTGGAGCTTAGTCCCGGCTCAGGGGTGACCCATTGCTGAGGATGATGAGAAAAGTGGTCTATGGCTGGGAGGTTCGTGGAAGGTCTGCACGTAGTTGGTGGTGTTACTCCAGTTGAAAAGATAAGTATCGCTTTTATGTTCATTTACATGTTGTGTAATGGTACTTATGTTGTAATTGATGAGTATTGTTGGTCTATGTTGTATATGATGAATGTGTAGGCTTACTATTACTTCCGCATTAATATATGATATATATATATATATAATAGAAATTCTATGTTCATATGGATGTGTATGTTTTTTCGCAAGTATCTTTGTGTGGCATAGACAATAGTTAAGGTTGGATTTGTCACAGATCAAAGTAGTGGAGTAGAGATACATGGGTAGCATTACCCGACTTGTTAGTGGTTGGGGATGTTACAAATTGGTATCAGGGGCAAGGTTTTCAACACTGAGCCTAGATGGGCCATGTTAGTGGAAAATGAAGAAAAATTTTCAAAAGAATTGTTGTCAAAGTAGACAAAATTCGAGTTCAGAGCCAAGTTTTTAATGCCGAACCTGGATGGGCTATATAAGTGGTCACTGGAGCTGAAGTTCTAGGTGGAAATTGTGTCTGGAGGAACTGATTTCAAACCTTATAATGTTCATTGAGTTCCAAGAGGTTACTTTGGATGTGGTACGAAGCTCAGGTGGTGTAGAGGCATTATAAAACCGTGACAAGCATGGTATTTGGCCACAGAGAAAGAAATCACAACACTTGTTGTGTTGGGGTCGCCGGATCTACACACAAGTGGTTGTGGGTCGTTATATCTCACAACAGATTGTAATTTCAGAGTTCGGCATTTGAGAGAAGAGAGATGTGTTGATGCACAAACTTCTAAATCCCCGAAGTGGATCTACACCGTAGATCTGGGGAGGAGAGCTTGACCGTTGGATCAAGCCAATGTTAAAAGGTCAAACACATCAGTGAAGGGAGAAATCTCCCGAAGAGCCAAATTAGTGAGTCATGATGACGTCACTTGGATTGACATGGACGCATGGGTTATGTGACATGTATAAGTGGGTTTTGAACCCGTGGAATATTGAAACTCCATTTGGAACGTGACGCGTGTCACCCATATGAATGAGCCATGTATCAACCTTTAGTATTCCACCACATGGCATCCTATATGAGCAGGGTTAGTAGGGACCGATGTTATGTAACATAGTTAAAGGTCGGGGGACCCATAGTGGCATTGATCACGATACATCAAGATCAATGGCCAAAAGGTATTGCGGGAACCCAAGTTGCACGGAATTTAATTATGCAAGGTGGTCCCGCAATCCAAACCATGGTTTCACCGAGGGGTTATGTGTCAATGTCAAAAGAATTGTGGGATGAAAGGTGGGTTACTCCAAACCGCTACTGCATGCCCTCGCAATTGGAAAAATCAAGTGATGTGACGTAATGATGTCAACAAAGGTGATTGGGAATGTTTGGAGATTAATGGTTTGGGATGCGTGGATGTGAAATCCTTCGAAGTCTCGAAGCTTCGAAGTCTCAAAGCTTCGAAGTTCTGGAACTCAGACCCCTGAGGTTCCATAGTGAGTGTCATTCGTCAGATGTTAGGTAGACGTGGACTGATGATATGCCCTACTTCACAAGTTCGGTAATCCGCAACTTCGAGAGATTGTTATGTGGTGCTTTGAAAACTTCCGAAGCTGAAGGCCCAAGTAAGAACCTAGTGATCTAGCACTTAGTCATGGCCTATGATCACATGGATTGGGGACTGAGAGAAAGGGGATAGTGCCCAAAAATGATTACAGAGAAGAGAATATCTTGGAAAGAAAATGAAATCTGAACGTTTTCATAAATCAGATTGGTTTATGAATGTTGTGGGATTTGTTAAGGAATGATGGCCTAAAAATTTCTGGTTGACTGCATGTTGTGTTTGCAAAGTTCAACGAGTATCAAAAACAAATCGAATTTTTACAGAGCATTTAGGAGACACTCACAGAGATAATAGAAAAGTAGCTTTTCATGCATATAGTGTGTTTATGTATTTGTGTTCATTACTATGTTTTTATATGTTGTTCATGGTTTGAATGTGTAAACTGGTGAATTATTGAATAAGTTTCAATTGTTTCTCTTCTTTGATTTTTCGAGTGCAAGGAGTGTACATTATCCGTAATGAGTGCGTTGACAGAGGTAATTTAACCTCATAGAAGCTCAGGAGAGATACCATTGAACCTTAATTAGCAGAAGTGCAAGGACTGCAGAGGAAGAACTTTATGTTGAGTTCAGAGAGAGATAGAGTCACTGAAAACTCTGTAGGGCTCTTCCAGGCGGGCATCGAGTGAGTGAAAGTGTGCACAGAGATAACTCTTTGTCGAGTTTAGGGAGAAGAGTATCAGAGGAAGATACTCACATAACTATTAAACACTCTGTAGAAAATGCTCAGTAAGGTGTGCTTTGAGTAGAATGTTTCCATGAGGGCACAAATTTTTCCTTTGAAAGGAAACAGAATGGTTGAGACCCTTAGGAGACTGAAATTCGAAAATCTCAGAAGAGATAATGCAAGGAGTGCGTGGGAGACAAAATCATTCTAAGTCCTAAAGCTTAGAAGAGATAACACTTACTAGAGCAAAGATGAGATCCAAGAGGCAAACTCGCAGGATAAAGGTCAAAGGCCAAAGCATTTGAACACTAACAAAATATTCCAAGGTGGAAGAATTCAAAATATTAGGAGGAGGAGCGACAATAGCCATCAGATAGGTTGTGGGGAGGAGCCTGGACCGTTAGATCAACATCCAACAGAACAAAGGAATTGCTTCGAGAGTTTAGTTTGATATTTGAATTAGTCGAAGCAGCTGGGAGTCATTGATCTGGGTTGGACAGATGTCACCAGATCATGAACTTTGGAGAATCGTACTACGGGGTTTTTGTGAAGTTGTGTTTCGAGATGTCCCAAAACTCCAAAGCCAGAAACATCTAAGGGTCATTGATCCAAAGGAAGGAACGTGGATCATTGATCTATGAGGAGACACGCGGAGGCTGGAGAATCACTCTATTGGACAATCGTTGATATGAAAGTGGATGTGTGGCACCAGATATGGAACTTCGGGTACGAAGCACTCTGAAGGAAAGTAGAGGGTGAAAGCATCAATGTCCCAAAGGAGATCTCGATCGTTGATCGAGGAGGAGTTCGAAGGACCATTGATCTAGTCTTGGTTGGAAAGAGCCGAAGTCCCAAAGAGAATCAGGATCATTGATTTGGAGAGGATGCATGGCAGAAGATTTGTCACTCCAGGGAAATTCACTCCAGAGATTTGTGTGTGTGGAGACGTGAGAACTCTCGAAGGCTGGAGTGTCCTAGTTCATCAGAACCATCTTATTATTGAGGAAAGTTGTCATTAGGTCTTCCACTCTAGAATATTTTCATACGAGGAAAAGCATATAGTTGAGAGTTGAAATTCCCGAGGGCCGAAGAGCTAGAATCAACCGTAGCCATTGATTTGGAAGGGAGCTATGTGTCGACAGATCGTATAGATCTAGGATCGTGTGTGGAAGGAGGAAATAAGGTAAAAAAGGGGAGATAGATAGAATTCGTTGATCGCAGATCATCGCCAAGGGATTGGAAATGTTAAGCCCTAATATTGGCTCATTACCCCTTAATTGGGGCATATTAGATTAGTAATGCTATTTTATTTATGTCGGCTTTAGGCCATTAGTTGTAATTATACCTCCTAGTCTCCTATATATACCAAGGAGACATTTTCAT
>ML791015.1:73253-85258 GCA_009831015.1 Picea engelmannii | reverse complement strand
GCATGGAAAATTTTAGAGTTAGGGTTAAAGGTTTATGATCAGAGTCAGGCTCATGGCCATTTAAAAGGTCAAAATTTGCTATTTGGTTGGAAATGGGGATATGAGATATCACATAATCTACAACACTACTACCTAGCCCATGAATACAAGTCATCTGGTTGGAGTTTGTCCACTTCATTACTCCATTGCAAATTATTAGGTCTTGAGAGATACAAAGCTTGACCAACTCAGTACCAAACAAATTCTCAATTAGTTTTTCAAAGCTTCTTTTGTAGCTATTATATAAAACAAGGTCTTCATCTAGCCATAAAGGATCATGGTTGGGGTCATTAGTTAAAAGAGTAGCTTGTTTAGTTGCAGTCCTAGCATTAAAGTCTCCTAGCAGGAGGATATTACCTTCATTTTTCAACTTATAAATATCTTGTTCTAAATTATTATAGGGACAATTTTTATCTAGATTATTTTTCTTATAAAAGTAAAATTAATAGGAACAAAATAACAAATTTCTATATACATCTTCTTAGCATTGGTGTCTAAAATTTATATCCAAATGTCTTGATTAAGAGGGTCAATCTTATGAAGTTGAATGTGAGGAGAAATAATTTTTCTAATATAACAAGCTATGCCTCTTATCCCTCTACGGTGGGAAATTTTGTTCCATGTCGACCACAAGACAAATCCTTCCATGCTAGGGACCTTAGACTCCTCATGTTCCCAAGTTTCAGCTAGACATATAATATCAATATCACTCAGGATCCAACTTATCCTAGGACCTTTGCGCCATGGAAATCCATGACAATTCCAAAAAAGGATCCTGAGTGTCCCAAATTCCTATGTATTATTATCCTTCTGGTCTCTATCCCTAACAATATCTTTTCGATTTCTAATTATTGCCCATTTTTCTTCTTTCCTGTCTTCTTTTACCTTTTGAACTTCCTTCCTTAATTGAACTTGGTCTTCGAGAATGAGGTCTTCATTTATAAATATTCCTGACCCTTTTAAGCTCGGAGATTTACAAGGTATGCTAATAGAATAAAGAATAATATGATTAGTTATTTAAAAACACTCCTATTTCTCATAAATTCCTTTTTAGAAGAAATAGTAATATGATTTGAGAACACTCATTAGTTAACAAAGATGATTTATGATACTAGTTAGCTAAGAAAGGAGATACTCAACATTCAATGAATGGTGTTTTACAATTTGGCACCCTATGGCCATATATGCTCAATTTAATTACCTTTAATTACAAATTATCAATTTCTAAAATATATGAGCATTCAACCAATTTTATATTGATTAGTGATATTTGCAAAGTGATGCTTATTCATAAATGATTATTTTATCAATTTCTAAAATATATGAGCATTCAACCAATTTTATATTGATTAGTGATATCTGCAAAGTGATGCTTATTCATAAAGGCTTCGATATCAATATTGTGAGAAATTATAAAGCCATAATGATTATTTGTCTCTTTAAAACTATTTGGTATCATTTTAAAGAGGAAAATAAATAAATGGATAGTAAAAAACAATGTTAGGGCTTCTTTTGAAGTTCATTTGTAGCCTAAGCATTCAACTATTGACCGCCTTGCTTTTATTCATTTTTCTAAATATAGTTATTTAAATAAAACCCACCATGATATACATTACTTTCCATTTATATGAAAATGTTACTATGTAATTGGTGGTACCCATACAGATAAAAATGGAAGTAAGAAGGTGAAAATCAACATTGTAATTGGTGGTATCCATAAAGATAAAAATGGAAGTAAGAAGGTGAAAATCAACATTGATATCGGGGTGGTACAAGGATGTACTCTTTCTATTATTATTTGGCTTATTTATAGATTGGTTAGAAGATATCTTGATGCCTTAAAAAAATTGTATTTATTTTGTAATGAAAGATAATGTAAAAAGAACAAAAGATAATGGTAATAGGTAGTTGCAATAAGGATATAACCATAAAATTTTATGGCAATGGGGGATATTTACCTCTTATAACTACTTGGGATCTGATTCTTTGATTGTAGTTATAATTGGCTTTTGTACATTTATTATGATTGAGGACTAAGCCTCTCCAAAGAATCTTGGAAGAAAATTTAGATAGTTTAGCAATAGTTCTTATTAGAAGAACACATAGTTAAAATACACACTCTTACTCTATGATGTTAGCACACACATGTATCTTACCTTTAGAAGGAGTCATATTAAGCCAATTGATTACATATATGATCAAAACAAACCATATAAATGTGAACATATTACTAATGCATGAAATATTGCATCTCAAGATAAGAATTGATATCATGATGGGATGAAATGGATAAAATAATGGGGAATTGAAGAAGAATATTTATTGGATGAATTATTGTCCATTCAAGACTTCGTACAAAAGAGGGTAATAAAAAAGTTGCGCAAGAACCTAGTGACAAAATGATATGTTATCAACATAATATCAACCCAATGATTACTTACGCATAACAATAGTTCATCCAAGATGAAATCTCTATGCATAAAAGACATTAATTTGTCAATTCAAGCTAAGTTCTCATAACCTGGTAATTGAAACATGTAGATGGGAAAATATAAATAGAAAATAATGTATATGCTTACTTTGCAAACAAGGAGAAATTTTGGATGAGGCACATGTGATGATACATTGTCCTATGTATGAACAAATAATACCAAAAAAATCAAATTGACATGAATATTTGAGTAGCATATATAGCTCGTTCAGTTCGCTAACATAAAATCAGAGGTTATATTAAGGATGTTTTAAAACAACATAAAAAAGGAGGGTATATTATAGATTATGACATCCTTGAGATAAATGACATCAAAGCTTCAATTGTAATTTTTTTGTGATTCTTCTATTGTGGTAATAAACAAAAAATTTATATATATGTATATTGTATATGTATGTATGTATGACAAAAGGTTGTAACAAGGGAGGATATTTTCTACAAAATAATCAAGGTAACAAATAAAAAACAAGGAGATCATATCAATTTATCAAGGTAAGTCCTTCTCACATCATAAATACTCGTGTTGGAGGAAGGGGGAATGTAGTTATCCCTAGTGTTATATCCTTTAGGTTAGAGTCATATCAAACCCACCGAATCCCTGCATGGAATGATGTGGTGGTGGGTACCATTGGTGTGTTGGAAGGGACTCATGCACCAATCCGGGTCCTCAATCCATATATTAGTATGTACGATGTTGTATGTGGAATAAATCGTGAAGGAAAGTTCTCCCAAAAGAAGATTCAAAACCCCACCTCATGCAATAGTGATCAAGTGTAGAGTTCATTGTTGGAGGTGACAAATGGGGGGTCTTATTATTCCATTGCAGCTTTGGAATAGTAGATTGAGTTAAGGGAACCAATTATAGTGCATGTAGAGAGACCGTATTTACATATTGTGGAACATTTATAGGGAGATAGGGGAAATTTGAAAGTTATAGGATTTTCCAAGGAGGTAAGCTAGATGGTGAAATTGAGAGACGATGGAGGAAGAAGATGAAGTGTATCAACCTTAAGAAGGAGAATATGAAGATGGTTATGGGATTTGATGTGGTGATGGGACAAATCCTTATCTATAGGGAAATATAATTAGTGGGAAAGTTTCATGGAAGATTAATATTTAACAAAAGAATGAATGAGTGAATCCATAAAGTGTGGAAACAATAGTTGGTGTATGCCTAAGTCTATCACATTCTAGTGAAGTGATGGATCATGCTTGATTTCAAATATGGGAAGGATAGAGAAACTATCCAATAAGGAAAGTGGTATTGGGATAGTTCCATATCATCTTTGAAACAATGGACCCCCCCTATTTGAATTTATCAAGGATGGAGATGACATTCAACCTCTATGGATTAATATATGTTCTCTATCTTTGTAAATTGAGATAGAAAAAACCTAACCCAAATCGAGAACAAATAAGGCAATTTTTTGGATATCACTAGGAGGATGAGGAATCTAGAATGCACCATGGTGGCCAAAATCTACATGGAGATGAACCTAGGGTATGAGATTCCAAAATCTATTGATATCAATATAAGGGGTTTGTTTTACACATTGGAGTTGGACTATATAAAAAAATCCTTTAGATGCATTATGTGTCACCTATATGGACATTTTTGTAGGGAATGTTATAAGAAGAACACCCTTAATGAAGAGGTCATTAGTGAATAGAGATCTAACCAGGAGGTATAACATATAAATAGACTTCTCTCTGCTTCGACATAGAAGGAAGATAAACATACATATAAAATAATCAAAGAGAAGCCCTCTAATTATGTTGAGGAGTTTTTTTTTTATATTGGAACTATAATTGTTGAAAGCCTTACAATGGAAAAAATCCTAGTCTCTTTAGGATAAAATTCCCTAAATTTGATACTACCTAGGGGGGTGAAATTATTTTTTGGCATATTGTGGTCAAGAAACTAGTGAGTCTAGGGATAAAGATTCCTAATTTTATAGATAATATATAGTCCCATGGGAATGAAACGAGTGGAACTAGGGAAGGATAAAAATAGAATATCCTCTATGATCGATTTAGAATAGAAGAGTTCCCAAGAATATAGGATAGAGACAATTCTATCAAAGGTTTAAATGTAAAGGGGTATTATCCTTCATTAGGTGAAATGAAATCTAGTTGTAAAAAGACACATTTGGACTTGCAAAGCATTGATAGTGAGAGTAGGTCTACTTCTTTATATGAGAACCACTTCCCTACTCAAAGTAAGAAATACCATTTGAGATAATCAAAGAAACAAGTTAGAAAATAAAAAATATTTGGAAGGGGGATTGGGTCAAGATGAACCAACAACCTAGATAATACAAAGGAAGATAAATTTAATGAATTTGGCAAGGGAGCTAATGGGAAAATAATTTTAGGAAGACAAACAACTAACTATCATAGGGGCCCTTAGAGTGGGGAAGGGCTCCCTCAAAAGTTGAAGATGATTCTTAAATGTCATATAATTTTAGGGGTTTGGGAAGTACCCACAAACGAAATTCCCTCATGAGTGTACATAAAACTGATATCTTATGTTTGTAGGAGATTATGTTAGATAGTGAAAGGACTATAGGTATTCTTGTAGCAAATTTTCCAAGATAGAATTATGTGGCTCGGAGTTTAGAAGGGAAACATGGAGGGTTGAGCATTGGATGGAATAAACTTTTATAGTTGAGGATTACCATATCTACCATCAACAATTTGGACTAAACAATATGATGAGGAGATAGGTTTATACTTTATTATTATTAATTTATATGGTATTTTATACTAGATGAAACAATTCTAGGAAAGTTTATTTGATTTAGAAGAGAGTTGAAGGAATAATTTAATCTTGGGTGGGGACATGAATTTCATTCTCAGGAAATGATATTTATTGGGAGGAAGAGGTATAATGGATCCTATAACATAGTTTTTTCTTAATAAGAAAAAAGTATGGAACTTGCGTGATGCAGAGCCTCTAAAATTAGCTCCAACATGGATGAAAAAAAAAGTTGTGAGTGAGGGTATAATTAATTTATTGGATATATTTTTTATGGAAGTAAATTTTTTTGGTGCTATAAAAAGAACTAATTCCTAAGTAGGAAAAAGGAGAATCTTAGATCATGTCCCTATATTTCTACAAATTGATACATTAGAGGGAAAAAACCCTAAACCTTTCATATTTAATTCATGCCGACTAAAATATGATTAGTTCATCAACATAGTCAATAGAGAATGGGGAAACTATGATGCAATGTGGACACACTGTTATGTTCCAATTCACTAACAACTTGAAAAGAGTGAAATCCATAACCCCTGAATAAGACAAAATAATGTATAAAGAATCTCAAAGTTAGATTATGAGGGTAAAAGAGATAATCTCAAGTGTTCATATGAGGAATTATATAGATGTATTCTTCGAGAAAGAGGGAGTCATACTAAAAAACCTAGAATCCACTTTAAGAAAGCATTGTTGGAGTGGGAGGAATTAAAGTAGTGGTATAAAAGTCAAGATATGTGGTTAGCATGGGGTGATGAAAGAACAAAAATTATGTGGATATGTGGTTAGCATGGGGTGATCTTGAGAATACATATTTACATACTTATTGGAAGTAGTGGTTCTCAAAATATGTCAAAGAAAATAACGTATTATGAATTTAGAGCTTGGAAAAAAAAGATGATTTTAGAAGAAGGATCATGAGAAATGCTATTTATTTAAGCATAATTTGAGCCATAAAATGTATGTTGATAAGAATGATTGGTATTAGGAATTTGATTAAGAGCAGTAATGTCTCCTTAGAATTGTAAATGATAAGGCTTGTAGAAATATGTATAGGTGGATATTGGGATTTGAACACAAATGTGAAACATTAAATTTGAATATCATAATCATCCTAAATTCATTGTCAATAATAACAACTATTGACTATGATGATTAACTGATTTAACTTGTGATGAGTTGGCACAAGTGAATTACCTCGAAAAATGATTATTATTATATGGTTGTATTGATATTTTGAAACGTAGAAGTTTAACATTTATTGAATGAAGAAAATAAATAATGTCATGGTATGTTATAATGGGATGATTATATAGTGATGATTTAGTCCAAAAGATGATTGTAAGTATGCAAAGTGAAAGTTCATCATTCTTTTTATGATTACGTTTAATAGTATTCAACAAACTAAAGAACAAATATTGATTCGTAAGAAAATATTCCCAAAAGATTGAAGATGAAGCACACCATAAAGGACCATAATAAAAGGATATAGATGGAACGAATATTGTGTTTGAAGTAAGTTAAGTATTTATTGAGAACCATCAAGTACATAGTGGTAGTTTTACCTTGTGATAGTGATGATATGCATATGAAATATGCCTTCCTTACGTTTATGTTTTAAATGTTAGCATTGGGGCGTTATAAAAAGAATACCAAGGTGAAGAAATGATTGTGAGTTCACACAAACACTCAAATTTGAAATAAAGTGAAATAATGGATTGACATGAAGTTAGAATTGAATTATTGTAACCAACATGTATATAATCAAAAAATAACTATAGGTAACTATTAAACTTCGAGATGAAGTTGAGTATGTAATGCTCTCTTTTCACCAAATTTATTGGTAATTGATATTGTTTCTAATATTATTCTTTTAAGGAATCCATATGTGTGAATAATCCAACCTTATTGATTAATGTACTTCGACTAGATTGACGTTGAAAAATATTTTGGCTTATACGATCTTTTATTAATTCTTGATGTGATGATTATGTCTAAATCATGAACATGATGAGAATTACTTTATACTCTTAAATTGGGCATATAGATATATGCTTAAATATAAGGATAACTAAAAATGATTTGTAATAATGAATTGGTTTATTTCTACAAAGCTATTGATGATTTGTAAGTGTGATAGGAAATAACCACATGAATATGGATTCTAGAGTGAGTCAAGTTATATGGACCCAAGTAGGGTTAGGAGACTAATATCTCAATTTGGGTATAATGTTGCAAAAATGTGATTGTGATTTATTATTTCTTTGAATACTTATATGTGATATGTGTCTTTAGATGTATTCAAAGATAAGAATGGATAAATTGACAACTAAGATTACACATGGGTAAGGGTTTTATGGGGGATTTTTCACATGAGTATAATCAGGAGAGGAAGAGTAACATCCCTATTCCTACATACTAGAAACTCCTTCTATGTAATGGGTTTTAATCTATGCCCTCCTAGGAGCTTACACATTATTGTGCGGGAAGGATGTAGGTGGTCGTTCATGAAGTATAATTGAAGGGAATGAATTAAGGATGGGTAACCATTATTCCTTAGTGACCATGATTTTCTCACCATGAATAAATGGGATGGATTTAATGTATGTCTCACCTATATTACATCATTTTACCTCCCCCATTAAAATGTAGTTGCGTCTTCTAATTATTCCTAAACCCCTATAGAATACCTCATTCTATTTCATTACTCGTAAAAAAACTTGGAAATGTTTCTTTTGTGAATTTTCATATAATGTTATAGAGATGCACACACCCTGTAGAAGGGAAATACCCATGTATTTTTATGTGTGAGCACCTTGAAAGAGGATATCCCATGTGTGTGCAAGTTTCCTTAAGGAATCATGGTACACATGTCCCGTAGTGGGTTCTTCACCACAAAGTTGCTAAAAACAAATTGGAGTTTTGAGAAAATTTAATGGAGATATTTTTAGGTTTTCTCTATAATATCATTTCATATATAGGGTTTTCTCTATAATATCATTTCATATATATAGGTGCAACTGACTCGTTTATCCTTTTCTTGATTGATTTTCTTTCATATAACTAATTTTGAGGATGTCACCTTGTTTCCGAAACAAGTTTTGGAGGAAAATCCTACCTTATACCTTGTTACCTTTCCTTAGTTAAGGATTGAATTGATCTCTATAGAATGAGTAGGTTTATATGAAGGTGAATCCATAGAGAAAACTTCCAAGATTGGTTTACCAAATATTGAGAGTATGCTTGCACATTGTAGGTGAAAGGTAAATACGTTAGTGGTAATGAAATTGTACTATAAATGAATTAGTAGCTATAAATGAATTAGTAGCTATTTGATAAAGGATTAAGGCGTTCAATGAAAAAGTCTTTTTATGATTGAAGAATACATCTTGCATTATGTGGTATTATATTATTTTTCTTACATATATCAATACAATGGATATTTATCATAATATAATTTGAATTAGGGTTGTGCATGAAAAAAATTATAATTGAAAAATACATCTTGCATTATGTGATATTATATTATATTTATTGCATATATCAACACGATGGATATTTATCATAATATAATTTGAATTAGGCTTGTGCATTAAAAAAAAATAGAGATTTCAATTTTAAAGTATGCTCGAAGGAAAGACTCTTTACAAAAATTGATTTCATAACTACATTTAAATGAAAATGATGGTAAATCTTATTTAATGATTTTATTTATAAATGTGTCAATTTGAATAAAAATGATTGTAAATCTTATTTAATGATTTTATTTTTAAATTTAAGAGAAAGTAAAAATCATTTGTAAATCTTCTATATAAAGGGAAGAATGTTATTCATTAGAATTAATGAACTTTGGTTCCCTAAAAATGAGATATTAGTATATATGAAAATGGTTCATAATTTATAATTTAGAACAGAAGAGGATCAAATATTAAATTATTTAGTTAATTCCGTAAATTAATTTTATTTTTTATTACATTTACAAAATTTAAATCTAATACTTAAATTGATTATAGATTCTACTATGCATGAGGAGAAAGATATAAAATTAAAAAGTGAATTGATTATAGATTCTACTATGCATGAGGAGAAAGACCTAAAATAAAAGAGTGTCTAGTGTTAATTGAATTTGCATATTCAAAAAGGTTGATGTATGATAAAATTTAATTAGAATGTATGCAAGTGAATATAGAATGGGTATAATAAATAGTGATGGAAATTATCATTGAGAAAATCATATATATATATATATATATATATATTTATGTAAATAGTATAGTGTTGGGAGGGGCACTATAAAAAGAATCATACTCAATAATAATATTTTCTAAATGATTTGCACATATTAATATGATTAATATGATTAATGTGATAATTTTATTTTATTTTTTAACAATTTCAAGGTGTAGAAAAATTGGTGAAGAAGTGCACTGTTAAGGCATTTTTTTTATGTAAGATTATTGGTTTGAAACCTCAACTTACCTTGTGTGTCATGTAAGGGGAAGCATGTAAACACTTGGAGGTTATAGTGGTAACAAACAGTCGGAATCAACCCCATGTCACACTCCATGTCACACAAGTATGGACCCAATGTAGTTATCGATTCTACTAGAAAAAACAATTAACTAAAAATTGCGTGTAGCTAGTACAAACATCAGACAAGCTAGTACTGGCAAGAACTTCTCACTTGGCAAGTATCGGGAAATCCCTTAATGTGATAAAATTAAGAAAAGTATCGTAAAGAAATTGGAGGGTAGCATAGGGTTTTTTTGGACATATGAGGTAGATGAGTGTAGCTCCCTAGTTGTTAGCATTTATGTGGGATTACCCGTGTGAATATGGAAAAATAGTAGGCCATCAATCATTCAATGAAGATTCCCATGACCACCTGACTTTCCATTCCATTACACTTCTTGATCACTTCATTAATTTTAGTGATGATATTGTTTAGAATGATTTACTACATTGATTAAGAAATTGTAAAAGGAATGATCTAAAACCTAAAAACCTTACTTAATTCCTATCTAAATGCATTGATTTTAGTGTTTCTACAAAAAATAAAATTGATTTTACTGCATTGTTTAATTGTTTCATTCATCGATTTCATTTAATTCCATAGGTTTCATTGTTCGATAGTTAATAACTTCAAATTAAGATGTTTGGTAGTTCCTCCAACTAAGTTCTTTGGTAGTTTCTCTTACTATAGTGCATTGATTTAGTGTTTGTAGAATGAACAAAATTGATTTTAGTGTTTAGTGGATTAACCTTGGAGAAAAATCTAAAAATATTTGAAAAAAGAAGAAGCAATGTATAAATTTTACTAGAATATCTTTATGGCAAGTAAAAAGTTCAAGATAGATTAAGAAGATCATTATGTAATATATTTTTTTCTAATTATATGCATTCTATTACTTTATTACCCTTCAACATTGAATATTGTTAATTTATTACTACTCACTTATTAAATTTACTTAGTAAATTTTAAAGCATCAAATTCATTTAAATTGCTTTGCCACATAAATCCATACTATCGTATCATATATGAGGGTGAGGGTGGGGGGATTAATAGAGGAAACATATTATATGTTTCCTATATTAATCACCCCACCCCCACAATCATATATGAGGGTGGGGGTGGGGGTATTAATAGAGGAAACATATAATAGGTTTCCTATATTAATCACCCCAAACCCACCCTCATATATGAGGGTGCGGGTGGGGTGATTAATAGAGGAAACATATAAAGGGTGGGACAATTAATAGAGGAAACATATAATATGTTTCCTCTATTAATTGCCCCACACCCACACTCATATATGAGGGTGGGGGTGGGGGTATTAATAGAGGAAACATATAATATGTTTCCTCTATTAATCGCCCCACCCCCTATATGTTTCCTCTATTAATTTCCCCAACCCCACACTCATATATGAGGGTGGGGGTGGGGGGTATTAATAGAGGAAACATATAAACACTCATATATGAGGGTGGGAGTGGGGGGTATTAATAGAGGAAACATATAAACACTCATATATGAGAGTGGGGGTGGGGGGATTAATAGAGGAAACATATTATATGTTTCCTCTATTAATCACCCCACCCCCACAATCATATATGCGGGTGGGGGTGGGGGTATTAATAGAGGAAACATATAATAGGTTTCCTATATTAATCACCCCAAACCCACCCTCATATGTGAGGGTGCGGGTGGGGTGATTAATAGAGGAAACATATAAGGGGTGGGACAATTAATAGAGGAAACATATAATATGTTTCCTCTATTAATTGCCCCACACCCACACTCATATATGAGGGTGGGGGTGGGGGTATTAATAGAGGAAACATACAATATGTTTCCTCTATTAATCGCCCCACCCCCTATATGTTTCCTCTATTAATTTCCCCACCCCCACACTCATATATGAGGGTGGGGGTGGGGGGTATTAATAGAGGAAACATATAATATGTTTCCTCTATTAATACCCCTATATATGAGTGTGGGTGTGGGGAAACTAATAGAGGAAACATATAATATGTTTCCTCTATTAATCGCCCCAACCCCACCCTCATATATGATTATATGTTTCCTCTATTAATTTCCCCACCCCCACACTCATATATGAGGGTGGGGGTATTAATAGAGGAAACATATAATACGTTTCCTCTATTAATAACCCGCACCCTCATATATGAGTGTGGGGGTGGGGAAATTAATAGAGG
>ML791015.1:19800-36429 GCA_009831015.1 Picea engelmannii | reverse complement strand
AAAAAAAAATTGCAATGATCCGGCAATTGGGGCCGCCAACATTTTTCATCACATTTACAAGTGCAGAGCATTGCTGGGATCCATTGGTGGCTGTCGTTTCTGACCTGCATAGTAACAGGAAACGTAAAAAAAAACGATACAATAGAAAATAACAAGATTGACTACCTCATAAAAAAAGACCCGGTGACATGTACTTGATACTATAGACATAGAATAAACGCTTTGAGACAATTGATATGCCATGATGAAACGTTTTTTGGAAAAATATCGAACTACTTTTTTGTGACTGAATTCCATAATAAGGGAAATGAGCATGACCACACACTGTTGTGGATAGAGGGTGCACCAGTCTATGGAGCTGATAAGAATTCAGAGATCAAACAATTTGTGGATAAATGTATAACATACAATACATATCATTTGGAACCAGACCTTGCGAAAGTCCATAAACATTACCATACAAAAAGTTGTAGAAAACGAAAAAGCTTGCATTGTCGATACAACTTTCTCGTTCCACCAATGAGAGATACAATAATTATAGAGCCAATTATTTTAGAGGACAGTGTTGTTGTTGAGAAATCTAAATCCTTGTTCACATTTCTAGAACAAGGAGAATTTGACGAAATGATGAGCTTTGATGCCTTCTTGACACAAGTAAATCTATCAGAAGATAAGTACATCAAAGCCATACAAATAACGCTTAGGCAACCAACACTTTTCCTTAAATGAAAACTCTCACACATTTGGAACAACAATTTCTCCAAGGACATGTCAGTTATGTGGAAAGAATATATAGATGCACAATACATGCTGAATTCATATGCTCAAGCATCCTACTACACCTCGTATATGATGAAGATTGACAAATCTATGACATATGCATTCAGAAAAATACACAAAGAACATGAAAGAAGTCATATTGATGCCATACAAATGATACACACCCTTGGAAATACATTGCTTAATATTCAACAAATGTCTTCTTAGCAAGCAGTTCACATTGTCGTTTCTTTGCCCCTCACTTGTAGTTCAAGAAAATGTGTCTTCATAAACACATCTCCACTTGAAAAACACACATTTATGTTTAAACCACCAGTTTTGCTACAACAAGAACTTGACAATTCAGAGGGCGTCATATGTCGCTCTATTATTGATTATTACATCCAGCGTCCATCTCCTATTAGGCATATCTGCTTAGAAGAATTCGTATCACATTACAAAAAAATGGGACACCCATATCAAAAAGAAAAAAACCAAGTGTTATATGGTTTGTCAAATATAATAAACATTGTGACTATGAAAACTATTGTAGAGAAAAATTGTTGTTGTATGTTATGTTCCATGAAAACGAAGAGACATTAATACATAACTTCTCTACATGGGAGGCTGCGTATGTTGCCTTTGAGACTATAGTGCATATCAATGAAGCTAGATTTACCTACAATGTTAATCCAACATGGGGTGATCTAAAAGTTGCATTTAATGACCTAGAAAACCCTAGCGATCATGATGAGACATCCAAAAACCCAAAAACAACTAGAACTCCTTCTGAGTCCTATGACTTACAAGCGGATTTTCCTTGTCCTCCAGCGACTGAAAGTGAAAAACGTATCAACCTTGGTTTTCAAGTTACAAAACATCATTTTCTGATTGAAAATAATGAATACCACAGAATAAGACGTTTGTTGAATCGTGAACAACAAACAATTGTAAAGGACATTGCCCTTAAAAAATGGTTGAACATGAACAGTCCTATGCATATGTTCCTTATAGGTGGAGCAGGAAAAGGCAAGACATTCATAGTTAAGGAATTGTTCCAAATTCTTATACGAATCTATGATTCAAATAATTTCTATGATGCTATGAAACCAAAGGGCCTAATAGTTGCATACATAGGAAAATATGCATACAATGTTGTTGGAACAACAGTCCATTCTGCATTTTTAATGCCTTTTAACAAGTCACAAATTCTTCCACTTAGTAAGGAAATGTTGGATACATTATCTAATCTTTATGAGGAACTCCAACTTGTCTTTATATATGAAGCATCTTTGATTGACAATCGGTTCTTGTATTCCATTGACAGTCGGCTAAGAAGCATAAAACATGTGCAGACCAAATACTTTGGAAACATTGACATGATCTTCTGTGGCGATCTTTACCAAGCACAACCCATCCAAGATTATTTGATATTTGAACAACCTATCTTTAACATGGAAACAATGACCCGTGATTTCTAGAGAGACAATATTAAATGCTTTGAGTTTCATACTGCAATGCGCCAGATAGATGAAACATTCATTGCAATTTTGAATAGAATGCGCACAAACAACCAAACATATGATGAATTGACCTATATCAATTTGAGGTGCTTACGGCCTGCACCAACAGATCCAACGTTCCCTTACCTGTTCTATAGAAATAAGGATGTTGCAAAGAATAATAGCCACATGTTGTCGCTCATGCTTGGCAATTATATCATCATCAATTCGATTGACTTGGAAAAACACAACCATGGAAATGTCCCACCTCATGAACATTCAGTCACTTTACCTTTGCACCTTGCACTGAAATTAGAAATGCTACTTGAAATATATGCCTATAACTATGATTCACAGGATGGCTTGGTGAATGGTGTAGATGGAATACTAAAAGACTATATGAAGACAGAAAAAGTATATGTCCTTTGGATTAAGTTCCATGAACCGCATATAGGCAAGCAACAATCAAGCAAGTTGTCTTACGTATATAATTCAAACATTGCAAGTGATTGGACTCCTATTTTGTGAATATCAAAGCTAGTATCGACATCAACAAAGAAAGTTCGACTGAAGATTCAAAAACAGTTTCTGATTAAACTTGGATGTGCACGTACAGTCCACAGATCACAAGGCCTAACACTTGATATTGTTACATTTCAGCCTGCTGGAATTCGGATACATGGACTTGTGTATACAACACTGTCTCGTGTCAGAAGCATAGACTCCTTGTATTTACTAAGTCCTCTGACAAAATATAAGTTCAGAGTGAAACAAAAAGTTGATATTGAGATGGAACGACTGTGGACCACCGCAAAATGGAAACTGCATTATGGTTACCAATCCATACAAACAAATTCATCTGTATCAATACTCTCGCTTAACACACGCAACTTAAATGCACACATGGATGATATACTGAATGACTATGATTTAATGCAATCCGATATTATGTGCTTGCAGGAAACACACATAACATTATGCATGTAGAACAAACAATTCCCAAATCACAATTGCATATCAAGTTACATTACACATGGGGTGATGATACTGGTGAAAAAACATGTACCAATTTTGGACCACATACATATCGAAGAAAAGAATGTTGAACTGGTGCTTTCCAAAAACATTTCCCATGGAACAGAAGTTGCAATACTAAATCCGTATGCTTCTCCCCATGTAACATTCTCCAACATAATAAATGTTATTTCCAATGCATTGGATCATTTCCATCTGAATGGATCCATTGTACTTGTAGGAGACTTCAATATCGACATGCTACAAAATACTGGCAGAACAAAAGATATGAAAAACTACATGTGCAAATACAGTCTGTAGTTTCTTCTGAACAACACAACCCATCTGCAAAACACACTTATTGACCATGTTTGGTCCAATGTGCACATTTCTCAATATAGTATGTTTGTCTTAGACACATATTGGTCTGATCACGATACAATTGGTATTGCACTTGAATTATGACATATACATCAAACTTATTGCAAACTCATTTCTATGTTTCAAATCATATTTGTATCCCTGATTTCTACACATATCATTCTGGTGAACATACAGAGGGTTTTTTACTCTAATTATAAAATATACATTGTGCAAAAAAATAAAAAATAAGGTACATCCTAAAAAAAAATATTTGTGACTCTATTCATATTATTCATTTTTTTTTTTTGTATATATGTACATAGTAGTTGCCTTTTTCTTAACATCTGATCTTATGTTCATATCCCTTTGTTGTGTAATTTTGTTGATAGAAACAGAAAGGAAAACTAGAAGGTGCAAAGAACTCCTACCCAGAGATGTACACGAATCAATGCAAAGGTGCATTTTTTTTCTGCCTCTATTCCATAGTAAACAATTTTTCCTTTACTTTCTCTGAATTTGTCAAACTTGTTTGCAGGTATGTTTTTNAGCCACTACGTTGCTTGTCCGCCATTTAGCAGAACAGTAATGTTGAGATAGACAACCTGCAATTCCATTTGTCAATATGTATATCGCCCAACTATAATTGCTATTTGCATGACACAGAACATTAGAGGCACAGTGTGCAGCTCGCAAGTGCATGATCCAAATAAGTGGCTAAGTATGGAATAAGGGATCCATGCATCATAGGAAATTTGTAGGGAACCGAACAATAGAGACCTATTTCTAACCCCGCTAACCCGACAACGCACGACACACAAACTGTACATGCTCTATAAATTCTCATCCACCCGACAAGTCCGCTTGTCAATTTGTATATCGTGGAACTGTATGTGCTATTTGTAAAACATAGAACAATAGAGGCCTATTTTTTTACCCTTCCCGTCTGAGAACCCACAAGTATGGAATGCGATATCGATAAACGATCTATAAAATTTCATGTCCATACTTTATAAAGGAACATATTTAATTTTTCCTCGTTTCTACACACACTGATCTGGTAATCACAGACTTGGTGTTGCACATGAATTATGAAATGTGTAGTGGCAGTCAGACGAAGCCCTTTGCTTTGCTTATGCAATTTTGAACCCGCCAAACCAAGAACCCAATTTCTATATGATGAAAATCGGCCCAATGTACAACCCACAAATATGTATTTCTCATTTGTGGGAGCCCACCAGCCCTAGAGTAGAATGTTGAGCTGGTCACCTCGCAAATCCGCTTCTCAATTTATTATCATAAGATATTTACAACGCACCGAAAAATAGAGCGTTTTTTTTTACCCCGCCAGCCTGAGAACCCGCCATCCAGAAACTGTAGATGGTCTATCAAATCTCGGCCAGCCCGCAAGTCCGCTTCTCAATTTGTATATTGCGGAACTTTGTGTGCTACTTGTAGAACACCAAACAATAGAGGCCTTCTTTTGAACCTGCCTGTCCGAGAACCGCGATCCCGAACCATGCACTTTCAGACTTGGCCATTCCTTCCTTTCTGTCTCTTCCCCATGGTCATTACCTTCGCACGTGTGCATGATAAAAAATATTGTTTATATATATATGTGTGTGTGTGTGTGTGTGTGTGTGTGTCTTCTTTCTAAATCTTTAATGCTAACAGGTCATCGTGCAGCTACCATCTAGGTTGTCATTTATGCATGCAAGGCTCGAGGAGTTTTGCCATTAATGCAATTTTTGCGAAGCATTTTCTTCTCCATTCCCAGTTTTAATTTCAAATTCCATGGAATGTGATTCACACGCCGCCAGCTTGCTTCCTTCATGAAACCTCCAATCTCTTCTTAGTCTTAATTTAAAATACCATGCAATGTCATTCGCATGCTCCCAGCTTGGTTCGTTCACGAAAACTCCTATCCTTAAATGTTGTTGGTCATAACCCTCACCTTCACACTTCTAAATTTGCAATAACTACGCTTTACTTCTAACAAGTCACCATACAACACACATAGATATTGACATTAATGGGTAGATTTTCCATTCGCACACATTGAAGCAATGTTTGTGGGGGGTTATATTGTCCCCTCCATTTCTTCATTTCAAATAGCATCTGGAGCCAGCCAACCTTTTGATAAAATACTACCATCATCTCCACATCATTTTTGTAGAGATATAATGAACATCTTCCTCGAGAGCTTCCCATGTAGAAGAATGTAAAAAGAATTGTAGGGGAGGTAGAGCAACTCGAAATTTACCTTTAAAACATAGATCTTGACGCTGATCTAGAAAGCATATTCTGCAACCTTGATCAATCCACACACATAATTCAGCATGCCTGCTCAATGGACATGGTTGGTACTGAAATTTTTGACGAAGATGAATCCTTCGTATTTCATAGTGCTATTTTTGAAACTGACTCAAAAAAATTAATCATTGAAAAAAGAGATGTAAACAATAATAAAAGAAACATCATTCAAAACTTGACCTTGCCAATATGTAGGCATACAAAATCTATGAACTTCACAGGGAAACCAAAGATGCTCTTCATGATTTCATTGGAGTCATTGAAGCCGAAAATGCCAGACTAAAGAACCGGATTAAGGAATTAGAGGAAGCTTTGTTTCCTATGCCATTGCTTGGAGGTTCCTTGGAAATAGCCATGCCTGCGACTACATGCACCCCTGTAACAAATATAAAAGGGTCCTCCATCTTCCCCGCATCCTGTAGACAATATGTTGATTAAAATATCAACAAAAGAATAGAATTGATTGCCAAGGCCTAGGAAACATCATAGAATATGGATTCCCTGGGGAGCAGGGCACATAACTTGCTCCTACTTCTGCAAACGCATTTAAAGAATGAAGAAAATTTCTATTTGAACTCGGTCATCCCTTTCGCCTTTCATGTCAACAACATGTCATAGATGAGAAGAACACAACATGATCTCTCTTCAAAAAAATGGCTCACTCAATTAGAAGCTTGCTGGAAACAGAAAGTGAAGAACCTGTACCTAATTGCGAAATACTGTGAGCAAGCAATATCAAAGAAAGAAACATTATTTAGAAAGCTCACCAAAATAGACTTAGCAGGAAAAAAAAATGACTTCTAGGACCCCATGTTAATCCTCAACTCGTTGACGTTAACCAAGCAAGCTTTTGATCAACAAGTTGATAATTTGAAGGCCTTGTCTTTAGAATTTTTTTACAGAATTGTTGAATATGATGAAGAAGAGGTGGACAACTGGCTAGTCGGGTATTCGCTACAGAATGGAGACATTCATGAAGGTCTGTGTAAACTTTCAATTGATCTAATCGAATTAGAAAATGAAGTTTACAACATTCGAATCCACAGTGAAATCAACGTCGCCCCCTTGAGAAGCTATATTGAAGAGAACTTGAAGTGGATCAACTACGAAATCCAACAGGCAAATGCATAAATCCTCTGTGTATCAATCTAGTTATTGAAGCGGGTTGCCCACAAAAACCAGCAAGGAAAGGCATGACTATCCAAACACAAAAATTACTTATACATACCATCCATGTAAGTGTATAGTGATAGTCCTTTCTTTATCAATCTAGTTATTCCTTTTCTGAGTAGAAATCTATATACAAAAACTGATCTTCACATTTCTACTTTTTAGGTATTACATTCTAGTGTGTCCAACTTCTTTCCACACTCCTGTTTCTTGTACATATTTATGTTATGGTCTGTGGGATCCCCAATCCCAGTCTATATGACAAACACATTTACATTTCTAGAGATATGTAACAAACTATTATTTTTTTCAAATATTCGAAATAAAACTATTCTTTTGTCTCCTTATATATTTATGTCTTCTTGGATTTTTTATCTTCAGCTATGCTGAATGTGAAGTCATTATGTTTATTTTATCTCTATTCATTTTTTTTCTTTTTCAAAATAAAGTATGACATAAATCACTGACTCAAATTTGACATATCATATTTCACACACATATATATATGTTTCTTTAAATTTCCAGGAATATGTAACACGTTTCATTTTTTCCAATTTTCAGCCCGCCAGCTTGACAACCCGTGCTCCAAAAATTGCCTAAGTATGTAATGTGGGCTCCATCACACTATATAAAATGAGGGCTCCTTACATGCTCTATAAAAGCACACATTTCTTATGTATAAAAGTAAATATCTGCTTTAAAAAATTATGTTTTTGCTATCTACAATTTATGCTCTCCAGGAACCTATAGTTTGCTACATTCCAATTTGTTGTATCCACGAGCCCCTGTTTTAAATAAAACTAATGCAGGAATGCTATTTATTTGGTCCTCCTATCCACCACCATGTGTAATAGACATTGGTACTATATTTTGTGTACATTTTCCCACCACCGTGTGTAAAACCTATGTAAAGAAAGTAATTCCCGATTGTTAAATTTTTGGGACACAAGCCCCTTGAAATTGAAATAGTCCACAAGTCCCATTATCAATTTGTACATCATGGAACTCTTGGTGCTATTTGAAAGTCATGGAAAAATAGAAAACTTATTTTCAGGTCCCCAGCCCGAGAACTCGCGATCCAAAAACTGGCTAAGTATGGAATGAGGGTTTTGTCTATGCTCTAATTCAGGAAGGCTAGTTTTCCTCCTGCTTTTATGTGTTCCTAGATTTTTCATTTTCATAATGCACTATGACATAAATCACTTACTCAAATTTTAGATATCAGATTTCACTTATATATATATATATATATGTTTCTTTAAATTTTTCAACAATATGTAACACGTTTTATTATTTTTTTATATAAATGTCGTAAAATTGTGTTCACTACTTTATTTCTACTCAAATGTAAAGATACTATCATTTCTTACATCTTTGCAACATGTCCTGCATAATGTTTGTCACAAAGGCCCTTAAAATTAAAATAGTCTACAAGCTCGCTTCTCAATTTGTACACTGTGTATCTATGGTTGCTCTTTGTAGGACATGGAATGAGGGCTCCGTCGTTGTTCTATAAAATACCATCCCCATACTTTATGAAAGTACATATTTTGTATCTATAAAAGTAAATGTCTACTTTAAAAAATTACATATTTTCTATGTATAGTTTATGGTTTGCAGGAACCTATAATTTCATAAATTTCAATTTCTTGTGTCGAGGAGCCCCTGTTTTAAAGAAAACTAATTCGGGAATGTTATTTATTTCGTTCCTCTTCCCATTTCCCTATGTAATAGACATTGGTACTATACATTTTTCCCTCTTTTCCACCATCATATGTAAAACCTATGTAAAGAAAACTAATCCGCGAATGCTGAATTTTTGGGACACGAGCTCCTTAAAATTCAAATACTCCGGAAGTCTGATTCTCAATTTGTATCTCGCAGAACTGTTGGTGCTATTTGTAGGGCACAAAATAACAAAAGTGCATTTTTCAGGTCCCCAGCCCGAGAACACGCGATCCAAAAAATGCGTAAGTCGAGAAGCCACTCTGAAAAAAAAAACTAATTCGGGAATCATATTTGTTTCATACTTTTATCTACCAACCTATGTAACATACGTCAATACTATTTTTATTTTTTTTACTCCAGCAGCATATGTAAAAAGGAAAACTAATTCGGGAATGCTAGACTTGTTCGACACGAGTGCCTTCAATTTCAAATAGTTCACAAGTCCATTTGTCAATTTGTATATCGCGGAAATCTACTGACTATTTGTAGGCCAAGAAACAACAGTAGCCCAATTTTCAGCCTGCCAGACCAAGAACCCGCCATTCAAAAATTCTAGTCCTCAAAGCAGCATGTCAATTTGTATATCATGAAACTCTTGGTGGTATTTGTAAGCCATGGAACAACAAAAGCCCAATTTTCAGCCCACAATCTTGCAAACCCAGAATGAAGCTTCCATGCATGCTTTATATATCTACTTCATCAAATTACATATTTGATTTTTGTACACCACGAAACAACAAAAGGCCAATTTTCATCCCCTTAGCCCAAGAACCCGCGATCCAAATTTCAAATAGTGTGCAAGACTGCTTGTCAATTTTTATATCGAAGAAATCTCAGTACTATTTGTAGGCCACAGAACAACATAAAACCAATTTTCATATCGACAGCCCGAGAACCCGCGGTCCAAAAATTCAAATAATCTGCAAAACTGCTTCTCAATTTGTATTTCGCGGAACTCTTGGTGCTATTTGTAGGCGACAGAACAACAATAGCCCAATTTTCAGCCCACAACCCTGAAAACTCGAAATGAAGCTCCTGTGCCTTCGTTTTAAAGAAAACTAATTCAGTGTTGGTAGTCTTTTTATGCTTTTGTCCATGAACCTATGGCAACACAATTTTCATCCTGCCAGCCTGACAACCACAATGGTCTATATATCTACTTAATCAAATTACATATTTGGTATCTAGTAGCTCTTCTTTATAACATACGTACACCCTTAAATCTCAAATAGTCCACAACTCCAATTGTCAAATTGTATGTCACAGAATTCTGGGTGCAATTTCTAGGCCACGGAACAACAAAGCCCGAATTTCAGTGCACCAGCCCATTACTACTATTTCTGTGTATTTTTTCCACGGCCGTATGCAAAGAATATCTAAATTTTTTTCCTACCCATGTGTCTATACTCCTTTGCATTTATTCCCTTTCCCGCGGATGGGTTGCTAGTACAACACACGCATTGAGTAGAGAATACATGAGTGATACTCTGTGGCGTCAATGATGTGACGACTGCGTGCCACTCACTCCCAACAGCCTAATCAATTCAAGTTCATCTCGCTTGAGGCATGGCACCATTACTCTCATTGCACCATGCTCTGCCTTCGCATCCTTTTGATGGACCAACACCCTCGCTGCGCCTTTACTCTACGCGTGTAGCCATTTATGGAACCTCACCAACTACCTGACCTATTTCAATTGATTCAGTGGGTCTAGATGTCTCATTCTTTCCTACTTTTTCTTCTCAGAGCTCGTCTTGCTACCCAACCTTTCCCTACTCTGCATTTGTCTTTCCCTTCTCTGTTCTTGCTGTTTTTTTGCTCTCCCACTGTCCCGGAGATGCCTCGGCTATGAAGGAAGTCCAAAGGTTGACCAACCTTCCAACCAAACTGACCCTGCCTGGTCCTACGTCCCCCTCCTGCTCCCTCCCTATTATCCTCCTCCTCTTCGGCCACCTCGTCCTCCTTCCTGGCACAGTCGAATCAAATTCCCGCATCTCTCCCTCCCCTTCCTGCATCCCTTGCCAACATAATGGAGGAGGTGGACTGCTTAGAGGCCTCACTGAACAACAATCTAGGACCTTTATCCAATTCCACATTTGTTTCACACCCAGGCCCTTTGGCCCCTCCCAACTCTCCAGCCACCTAGTCGCTTCAAGACCAGCTTCACAACACCCAATTTTAGATGGATGGTCTGGAAGCCAGTTAAAATTCACAACAACAACCCCAATCTCGAGCGAGTTCCAACGCTGACCCAGAATGCAAGTGGCAAATAGGCCTTGCATGTAGATTTTCTAATGAAAAAATTAGAAATATTTCATTCACACATTTCGTTAAACACTTAGCAACCTAGAGATAACTATCTTCTTAAATTTCAGAAATGCGTACCCACATTAAAAAATTTATATAAGCAGAAATACACATTGTTAAGAAAAAATATGCAACGGAAATACACAATGGACATCAACCCATAACTCACATAAATTTAGGAAAATGCCAGGGAAAACCCCAATGTGGGGAAACCTAATGAGAGAGAGAGATATTTATTATTCAGCTTCAGGAAAGTACATATCAGCAACAAGACAACATTTCTAGCCAAGGAAAATACCTCATAGCACCAAATCTGTCCGACAAAAATCTGCCTCATTTTCTATTCCAAAATCTTACCACTATCCTGCCTCTTCTGTACCTCATTTTCCATGCCCACAGTCCACTATACGGACTATTCCGTACAGCCCAAAAACAACCACCAAAAATCTGAAAATTACCTCGAAAATTGTGCCAAAAATTGCCTCAATTTTCGTGCCAAATTCGTACATCTGTATGGATTGTATGGAATCGTACAGACTATATGGATCCGTACAGTATGACCTCCCACAATAGAAAAATAATTCAACCAAAAATTCATAGAAATGTTTTCTTGGGAATCGTGCCCACTTTCCTCGAAAAAAGTGCCCTCTTTGCTGCTCACTTTCCTATCTCAAGCATACTCAGAAAATCTATCTAACTCTCCTCCCAATGTCCTCCCTCGACATTCGACATATCTTGCACACTACCCAATGCATTATTTTATAATCTGAAAATGACATTTCCCCCCCAAAAGTGTCTTTTCACCTTCTGTAACCCTAGATCCAAAGGCCAAGATTAGATCTTTCCTTTTCCAAGATCAAGGGTCATGATTCATTCCCTCCAAAATTTCTCATTTAAAATTAAAGTGAATCTCACTTTATTACATAAGTGCTTTATGAAAATAAAGTCGCTTTAAAAATAGAAGGTACACTTTATTAAAAAGTCACTTTAATAAAAGAACCACTTAAACAACTTTATAAAAACTATTACAAAGTTATGTGCCTAGTAGTGTAAACATTAAGGTAACATACGCATACAATAAAAAACATGCAAAGTACCTCCCGAGCTAAAAATATAACACTCCCTCTTAGCAATGGATGTACTCCCTATCATCTCCATCATGTGGTCCCATCACATTGTGCTCTGTAGGAGCTGCCTCTGAACCTGGAGCCATCCGCAACAGCTGCACAAAACTCGAACTAGAAGATCTTCTCCTGGCAACCTCCCGAAACCCTGAGCTCACCTCATCTTGAGCATTAGTTCGATCAACCTGGTTGAGCCTTCTGCCAGTGCTCAGAAGAGACTCGCACTCTTCTCTCAGAATGCAAGACTGATACCTTCACACCATCGTAGTCTCAGGAGCCTCCTCACACTCATCATACGATGTTGAATCATACATCATAGGTTGTCCTCTCAACATATACAACCTATCCACTCGGTTACCAATCAGCTGCAGCTCTACTAGATCCACTCCCTCTCTGTAGACAAAGACATCTTCCCTCTTGAAAAATACAGAATAGCCTACATCCTGCAAGGTTAAGACTGAGAGAAAGTTAACAATCAACCCTGGAATAAAGAGAACTCCATCAATCTCCAAGAATCCCCCAAACTCGAGTTGGAATCTAACATTCCCAACTCCACGTACAACTCTCGCCATACCACCTTCATTTACCACCTGTCGGCCAGGACCAGTATCTATGAAGTCTGGGAATACTCTCTATATTCTTGTCATGTGGTTAGAGGCTCCGTTATCCACAATCCATCTGACATCACCTCCGAATCCTCCATTGCTGACACTGGAAACTAGGGTAACCAAAGAATATTCCCTATCGAACTTTGAAGCAAAGTCCTCTATGGTTGTTGTAGTAGATGTCTGAGGCCCCTCTGACTCCTTTTTCTTCTTTTTCCTCTCAAGACAATGAGAAGCAAGGTGCCCCAACTGATTACAACAATAACATCTGACTTTACTCAAGTCCCTTCCAGAACTTCCTTTCTTCTTGCTGTTTGCCGCAAGAGCAATATTCTCCTCAGCTCTGTCTGTCTTCTGATCATTGCTCTGAGATATTTCTTGGATCTCCTCCTGAGTGAAATCATCCCACAGTCTGCTCCAATCTGGTATATGCTCATGACCCACCACGCACTTCATAAAGACTTCCCAATGTTTGGTGAAGCCATTTAAGGCTATCCTCACCAACTCAGAATCCATAATGACCTCTCCAACAACTGCCAGCTCATCTTTAACTTGAGCCACCCAGGTAAGATAAGAAGAGACAGTCTCCTCCTTACCCATCTTGGTATGATGCAACTTAGCCTTCAAGGCCATCTTTTGGTTCTCATTCTTTGCCTCGAACAAGTTCTTAAGTGCATCCCACATCTCCTTGGCAGTCTTTTTCTCAACCAAGTGTGGGATAAGGTGATCCTTCACCCCATCTAGAATAATCCTCTGAGATCCGGCTTCCTTGACCTCATACAAGTCCAAAGCAATAGGATCTATTGTTTGAGCTGCTACAACAGAGATAACATAGCTATAGATCTTGTTCTCCTTGAGAACGACTGACAAACAAACCTTCCACTGCAAGTAGTTGGAAATTCCATCTAACCGATCCTCATATCTAATGCTTGTAGCCATATTCCCTATCACACCTCAAGGAAAACAATCACACCCTTTTGCCCAAATATCACACTACCCACTGCCAGAGACAAAGCTCTGATACCATGTAGATTTTCTAATGAAAAAATCAGAAATATTTCATTCACACATTTCGTCAAACACTTAGCAACCTAGAGATAACTATCTTCTTAAATTTCATAAATGCATACCCACATTCAAAAATTTCTATAAGCAGAAATACACATTGTTAAGCAAAAATATGTAGCGGAAATACACAATGGACATCAACCCATAACTCACAGAAATTTAGGCAAATGCCAGGGAAAACCCCAATGTGGGGAAACCCAACAAGAGAGAGAGAGATTTATTATTCAACTTCAGGAAAGTACATATCAGTAGCAAGACAACATTTCCAACCAAGGAAAATACCACACAGCACCAAATCCGTCCCACAGAAATCTACCTCATTTTCCATGCCAAAATTGTACCGCTGTCCTACCTCTTCCATACCTCGTTTTCCATGCCCACAGTCCATTGTATGGACTGTTCTGTACGACCCAAAAACAACCACCGAAAATATGAAATTTGCCTCAAAAATCATGCCAAAAATTTCCTCGATTTCTGTGCCAAATCCGTACGGCTGTACAGACTCTACAGAATCATATGAACTGTACGGATCCATATAGTATGACCTCCCACAATAGAGAAAAAAAATTCGGTCAAAAATTCACAGAAATTTTTTCTCGGGAATCATGCCCACTTTCCTCGAAAAATGTGCCCTCTTTATTTTTCACTTTCCTCTCTCAAGCATACTCATAAAATCTCTCTAACTCTCCTCGCGATGTCCTCCCTCGACATTCGACATATCTTGCACACTACCCAATGCATTCTTTTATAATCTGAAAATGACATTTTCCCCCCAAAAGTGTCTTTTCACCTTCCCCAACCCTAGATCCAAAGGCCAAGATTAGATCTTGCCTTTTCCAAGATCAAGGGTCATGATTCATTCCCTCCAAAATGTCTCATTTAAAATTAAAGTGAATTTCACTTTATTACATAAGTTCTTTATGAAAATAAAGTCACTTTAAAAATAGAAGGTACACTTTATTAAAAAGTCACTTTAATAAAAGAACCACTTAAACAACCTTATAAAAACTATTACAAAGTTAAGTGCTTGGTAGTGTAAACATTAAGGTAACATCCGAATACAAGACAAAACATGTGGAGTACCTACCGAGCTAAAAATATAACATTGCACTGGTGCAGAGCCTGGTATTCGACCTGCGTCGGGACATGGACAACCTATGGTTCCACCTACACCGCCATCCCGCCTGGCGCCTGCCAAAAGCAACCATTGGGCATATCGTTGAAGCCTTGGTAATCGCGTCAGGTTTTCGTCTTCACGCGGTTTCTTCCACGGAATTTGGTGAACAGACAGCAGTACTGCAGCCGACTTTTCCAGCCAGTGCAAGACTTTACACACCGTCCAACGATACATTATACGACACATTTATTTCTTGTGTTCTACAGTGCCAGTTTCGTTTTGACGTTTGACTCCATGAATAAATGGACAAATTCAATCTTTTAGTTTTTTACGGAAGGTTAAAGATTCAATGAAATGATATTTTTTTAGGATATTTATTCAAAATTCGGTGAGAAATTGTTAGATTCCTATATTTAAGTGATTATTTTTGTAAAATCCGAGTGTCTTAACACACTGAATCTATTTATGCATTTAGATGGATTTTGAATAACAAAAAAATAGTAATTAGTGTAAATTTATATGGCCAGATTCCAACGAAAAAAACATTTAGTAGAACAGCTAGACAAAGCCTTTTTTAAATAGTGAAGTTATCATTTTGTTTTCTGAATTCTTTTGTAATAAGTGTGTGATCTGAGTGATTGTTAACACTTTAATTCAATTGAATGTTGCATCAATGGAAAAATTCTAGTCAATTTAATAAAAAATAACATATATTTATTATTAATTAGATCGTTACCTGACATTTCTGACATTTAGCTTGTGCGTTAACTAGAAATATTTCGCTATTGTCTATTGTTGGAACAAGGGAAGTGAAAATATCGATTTTTATATAATAAAAAGTATCATGTTTGTCAATTGCCGCCTTCGCTATTCCCAATGTAAAATATGTTTGCATTTCCAAAGTATTTGGTAGTATATGGTCTTTTTGAATCATAAATTTTGTTATGCATTCGTGGAACGTGGATTAATGCTAGCATTAGTTTGAATGTTTCCCGTTAGCATTTTCTATTGGGTTGAATACATTCTCCACGATATTGCTATGTCTGATTTATGCTTTATTCTTGTGTGCTTCAAGAGAACAGTCCACATCTTTTCTTAAATGTTTGCACAAGCCTACACCCTTCAATGGTCCTTACTTTCTTAATTGTTTACCTAAGAGCTCTGCCAGTCTTAAATGTTTATTGTACAGATGCCTTGCAATACAGTTTTTTTCATGGTCGACATCCCTGCTCTTGTGCTCCATCATTGTTCGTTGTTTCGTTCCATGATTCTGGTTCTTGTTTGATTCAACTTTGCAAGGTTGAGGTCCTGCACTTGCAGTTCGAGCTCTTCGTGGTTGTTCACTGGTTTGTTGTTCTTCAACTTTGCAAGTTGTTGGACCTATTGTTGCGGTTTGCATTTTTGGGGGCACTGAGGTCTTCTCATCCTTTGTTGACAGGTAAGTTTCCTTGTTCTTGGTGATTTTCAATATTCTGTTCCAGAACATTTTTGTATGTGCTCTTAGTTTATGTTCCTGGAAACAATGCATCTTCATATGGCGGATGTCACGTCCATAGTTTTTT
>ML791014.1:269380-287585 GCA_009831015.1 Picea engelmannii | reverse complement strand
CTTCTCCAGCTCCTTGTATGTAAAAATTGGGATTCCGAAGGACCCACCGTTGGCCGAGAGGAGTTTCTTTCGGCTTCTCCTCCTTTCTCTTGTCAGAGCCTTCTTCTTGAAGAAGCAGTATAGCAGGATTATCACCACCACCAATGTCGCCCCTGCAATTAACCCTAACCCCGTAGAACGGTACAAAAAAATGAGACTTGCATCTAAGAGACTAACAAATATAATTAAGATCGAAGCTCTGTAATGGATATTTTCCTTACCTCCGACGAGAAGAGCCACTCCAGTAGCCCTTCCGCAATGTTCCGTCAAAGGATTACACTTCGAAGAATCTGAACAATTAATATCGGCACTTCAGAATTCTACAGTTAAAGATAGTTAAGTTTACAAGGACATAAGCAATTAATATCAGCACTTGAGAAATTCACAGATAAAGTTAGCTAAATTTACAAGCACATTCTATTCAAGTAATGTTCGAGAGGAGTTATTTTATCAAATATACCTTTGCGACATCCCTCGCCCTGTGAATATCCATCTCCAACGAAGCCGTTATTACAGGAACATGTATGCACTAGATTGCCTGTGTTTGGAGAAACGAACTGTGTGCAATTCGCGTTTGCTGAGCACTTGTTTGAACAATTACCTTCAATCCACCATCCAAGCTGGACCTTTCCCAAATCTAACTTTAGCTCCAACTGGACGCTGGAGTCCACTACGATACCAGTTGGGACCATGGAACAGCCGGATTTATCCATGATGCTCCAGGGTATGAAGTTTTCGATTGTGGAGAGACAGCTAAAATTGGAGAAATTGCAACCATGAGATCGATATTTATCTTCTATTTTCGTAACATTGAAGACGCAACTGGAATTTGCAGCGCTGCAATTATTGACCAGAAAAATATTTCGTGAAGTGAGAGCGTATTTCTCCTTGAAGACATTGCCCACCCAGAAACGATGTTTGCACTGTAATCCATACTGAATGAGGACTCCATCAGCGGTAATATTTGCTACTTGGTGTCCTTCTAATGTGATATTGCCGTCGCTCAAGCATTTAAGCGTGTTTTGGCAACCAGGGCCGAAACCAAACGGGTAGGGAACAGTTGTTGAACGGCATGTTCGATTACATGATCCAGAACACTCGGAGACGCTAAAATGAAAGGTAACCATAATAAAGATCACAAGGACACTTGATCCTTTCATCTCTCTTAGTGCAGCAGAGCTTGTAAAGCGGATTCCTCGACTATGCTCGAGAAGAGAAATGTAGTCAAAGGACTACCTGCAAGCAAAAGAATTCACAAAGCATCGTCAGGCGTGCCATAAATAAGGGATGAACTGTTCAAACTTCCGAAAGACTAGCTCAGGGGAGCGGCCGCGGCGGCGGACGAGCTCGAGACCGCAAAAAGCTGTAAAAGAAGATTTATCTGATATCAACAAAGAAGCCATATGCCGATCATTTTACCTAAAACCGAATAAATTGCCAAATTTAACGGAGGAAAAGGCACTAAAGGAACGGATAAATAAAAACTACTGTATTGAGCAATTGACAGATAGAATCGGCGTCGCGCAATACATCCGTTTGAGCAATTGACTAGATGGAATCGGCGTGGCGCAATACATCCGTTCGATAGAATTGTAGACTTTGAGGAAAGCAAATCACGGTTGTTCGCAATAGCTGTGAACGAGAGGAAATGGACAGCAAGACAGTGATGCGAACCCAACGGTCGAACTAGAGATATGTTAAATTGTACAATAAAAATCGGCGTCTAGTCAATCCAGCACCGTTTTACATAAAACATGGCGATGACTACGGATTTGTACAGGCTCGGAGAGTATATTCTTTAAACCTAAACACATGAACCTGAACAAATCTATGCTGATACGCAGCCGGAAATTCCTCGAAAGCATCTACGAAGACCGCAGAGCTCGTATTGCAAAAAGAAAAACTCAGACAAAAGTCAATGGACCTAAATTGAGCCAAATCAGGCCGAGTTCGGCTCTCTGTAAAGCAAGAAGCAACTATTGAACACAATATTTAATAATATAACTCAACTGCAACCTATGCCGAATAAAAAACGAAATTCCGAAGCCAAAAACTGAAACCCCAAAATTTCAACAGCAAACGCTCAAATCTTTTCTTATCCAGGTGACACAGAGATTCCCCAGGCTTAAAGTCATCCATTTTTCGTCAAGAAACCCTGAAAAGCAACATATTTTCTGTGTCAAAAGAGATTTCGCTAATTACCTGGACAATTTCGAGCGCCCGGCTATGCCGTGAAAGCAACCACCACCAGAACAGCTTCAAAAGCGAAGAAGAAAAATAAATTTCAGCTCCACAGCACAAAGCGAAAGTGAACAAAGAAGAATACTTTTGCGTGTGTGTATCAGAACGCCGGTAAACTTTCCGTGGCAGGAAGTGCCTTCCATCTGATTCCCACCGCTACGTGCCTGTTCCTCTGCCCTGCAAGATATTTTAAGCCGAGGAGCCTAATGCTGGAACTGGACCCTATGATTGCAACCATGATGGAATTTGATGAATTTCCACTTTGGTCCCCGGCGGATAATTATCTCCCACCAAAGCAAAAGTCAAGTCTAATGTTGAATATTGGCAAGCAGGCATGCGATGTGACTGGACCGGCCCCTCCTCTACGAAAACCCGCCCTCCACTGCTACGACGTGCTCTGCTCTGCTCTCATGTTTCTTTTTTTTGTCGATAAGGTTGTTCAACGTATTTAGCATTACTCTCACAATAATGCGCTTCCTCTGGCTTTTGTCGTGAAATTTCTTGATGCACTATTTAATAATAATAATAATATTTAAAATGTGGTTTTTGTGATTTAATAGTAATAATATGTAAAATGTGATTTTACTTTTTCTTAGTCAACCATTTGTTTTTCCACCTAAACTTTATAAACCAGCTGTATTGGCCAATAATATTAACCAAAATGGTTGGTTGTGTTACGCAACATTTTAGATTCCACAATGTTTATCCAAACGACTTAAAATCAAGCCCTTATCCTTGAAATTTCATTTCAATTTGAACTCGTAAATTAAATGGATTCATGGAAAAAGAAAAAGCTAAAAAAAAAAAAAGCATTCCGCATTATTCGAAAGTTCTTAGGTATGCTCTTCTATGTCCGTGAGGATTCCCACGAATGCTCTTATATGTCCTTTCATCTTACCACGGTTCCAATCCAATTCACGAGATCCTTGCTTTTCTCTTTGTTTCAGCATCTAAATTTAAGCGAGAAAGTGATTTTAGTCCTCTACTTTCTTAGCATCACAAAAATGACAATTTCTTTTAACCTCTAGAATTTTAGTAATTGTTCAAAGCTTTGTTTTTTGTTTTACTTGAAGTTTTATTTTTATTTTAGCAGTATTGATTTTCTTCTTAGTAATTGTTCAAAGCCTTGTTTTACTTGAAGTTCTATTTTTATTTTAGCAGTATTGATTTTCTTCAATAAACTAGTGATAACGAAAAGATACTTTTGATATTTTAGGTTGGGGTTAATGACTTCTTTATAGTATCTTAATTTTCTCTTTTTTCTCTATTTCTTTATTGCACCACGATTTCTCCTTAAACTTAGATGTGATAGTATTTTTAATAGTATCAATATTTACAAAATGGCCTTTTTCTTTAATCTCCAATGGTTTAGCAAAGACTTAGCATCTTTATACCAACCCCTCCACTTGTGACTTTGACTTGAGTTTAAAACAATCTTAGGAAACATATTGTCTTACATGTTATTAGTCTTGTGCTTGTACATTAGATACCTAGTCATAACCATACTCTCAAAGAAGGAAAGACTAACCTCTATGAGGTGGATAGGATGAGGTATATTGTTTTTAATTTTAAAAATTAAAAATTATAAAATGCTTTTAGATTTATTGGATCTTCTTCCATGATTCCATATATATGTTGTAGTCTCTAACTTAGTTTCCATATAAGATAACATGAGTGACAAAAGTCTTAGAAAGGAGTTTACTTTTTTTCCCAAACCATAATTTATTTATTTATATGTTGTAGCCTCTAACTTAGTTTCCATATAAGATAACATGAGTGACAAAAGTCTTAGAAAGGAGTTTACCTTTTTTCCCAAACCATAATTTATTTATTTATAGTTATTTTCAAGAGAAAATTAGGCTTTCCACCCTCCATTCATCATTTTCTTAATGTTATAGTTCCAATGAAGCTTGTGATGAAGGGAAATATTTGTATCAAGTAACTTCCTCTAAGTTGTTATTGTCACACACAAAAATTAGTGCAAGTGATCTTTTTGGATTTGATTATCATAACCTTAGTTTTGTCATTGTTTACTAACATACCCATTTTAAATAGAAATTGTTGAGAATTCTTAATTGCTTCTTGTAAATTATCCAATCTCTTAAGGCTAAGATGTCATCATCATTACCAAATTTCCTATGGTTGGTTGGGACAACTGCAGATTACCAAATTTCCTATGGTTTGTTGGGAAAATTGTAGATTTGTTGAGAAAATGAGTGTAGGTGTATACTAAAACTATTGACCTAATGAAATTGGATGCTTTGGGTTTCTTTGAATTTCAATTTCATTATTGACCATTGTTGTAAACCAAAAAACTCAAAAAATGATAGGGGAAATATTGATGGAGATTTGTTGAGCAAATGAGTGTAGGTGTATACTAAAACTATTGACCTAATGAAATTGGATGCTTTGGGTTTCTTTGAATTTCAATTTCATTCGTGACCATTGTCATAAACCAAAAAACTAAAAAAATGATAGGGGAAATATTGATGGAGAGGGAAATCATGTAGTGACACAAATCTCAATAAGACAATAAGAAAAACATGGACTTCACATTGAATTAGATCAAATGGACACCTTGCTATAAGGACAGTGACACAATTCACAATAAAATAATAAGAAAAACATGGACTTCACATTGAATTAGATCAAATGGACACCTTGCTATAAGGACAATATCATCAGTGTAAAGAAGAAGGATGATGATTATTCTAGTGAAAGTAGTGCTAACACAACCTGTTTTTTCCAAACATACCTCTAACTTGTCAATATAAATTCTAAAAAGGGTAGGGCATAGGGACAACTTCGCTTAACTCCTATATTACAATTAACTTCTTCACATTGAATCTCGAGTGTTCCTAAAATAATATCATTTTCATACAACCTTATCACAACAACTCTTAACTCAAAAGAAACATTTAATTCTTCTAATCTATTCCAAAGATTAATTCTAGACATCATATTAAAAACTTTCCTAAAGTCTAAGAAACAATAAAAAAATTGGTTTTGTTATTATGATATTTTTTTTAATAATTTTAAACATAATTAAGTAATTTAGAAAAGCTAACTTCTAAAATTATATAAAACTATTACTAAAAAACAAATTAATAATTGATTGAATTTCAATTTCAATTAATTTTAACTTGACTTCAATTAACGTATTAATATAACTTACTTATTATTATATTTTAAAACATTTTATTTTGTATTGATTAGTGCACATTTCTCCTCCTATTATTTTAAGTTAGCATTATAAATATAAATATAATTGTTAAGAGATAATCAAAACCGATTTTGATTTAGATCCGGGCAAGATAGAGATCTCTTATTGATAATTTTAATGTTTGTTTTGAATACAAAACCACGATTTACTGAACATGAAAAATCTTTCGATTAATTGATTTATATTTAATAAGAATCTCATCGCTGTGTACTGTGATTTCATGTGCAGGACGATCGTTTGCAAACTTCTTTTGTTTGAAAATTTGCGGTCCTCTTTTGCATTCTTATTTTATGATTTCGCGAAGTTTATTATATATATATATATATATATATATATATATATATATTATTATTATTATTATTATTATTATAAAATATTTTAAAAAAGAATAGTAAAATTATTTATTCATGGCTCATAATTAATATATGCTTTTTGAAACGTTGAAAACATAATATTATCAAACATTCAAGAAGTATAATGTTTAAAAGTTGTATGTTTAGAATGTCTTATTATTCAAAGATTAGTGTCTTATTGGCAGTTTGACCAGTGTCACTTTCTACTCATTTCCTTTCACTATGCAATTAAATAAACTGAACACATATCAGTATATGTGACTAAAACAAAGATCAATGAAGTTCACAATTAGTGGTGAAAATGTTAATACTGGTTGACTTAATGTACTATGTTGCTTCCATGAAAGTTTGTATGATTAATGTATGAATGTAGTTAGATGTGAAAGTCACAATATATAATAATATATAATATTATGAAATTGTTTTTTAATAGTTAATAATTATATTATAATAAAATAAAATATTTAAAAAGGGTAATTTTTTATAATTAATACTATAATGTTAATATATTTTGAAATTATAATAAATAAATAAATAAATATTTTTTAAAATATTAATTTTAAATTTATTTATAAATATTTATAATTGAATTATTTTAATTTCTTATAATATTTCATAGCCAAATGAACAAAAACATACACACTATTACGTTAAGAGAACCTTACATTATCACTATTACATATAAATATTACAAAAGAAACATACTTACATTCATGTGTTTCATGAATTATTTTATGTGTTGCTCTCAAAGATCTTTTTCTCTTTTATTTTAAAATGCACAAATAATTATTATAAGTAAATCTAATTATTTTAATATAAAATTATCTTAATTTCTTATGACATTTTATAGCCAAATGAACAAGAACATACACACTATTACGTTAAGAGAACCTTACATTATCATTACTACATATAAATATTACAAAGGAAACATACCTCCATTCATGTATTTCATGCATTATTCTATATGAACGGGTGTTGCTCTCAAAGATCTTTGTCCTCTTTTTTTTTTTTAATGCATAAGTAACTATTATGGACAAATCTAATTATTTTGATATAAAATTATCTTAATTTCTTATGACATTTCATAGCCAAAATGAACAAGAACATACACACTATTACTTTAAGAGAACCTTACATTATCACTACTACATATAAATATTACAAAGGAAACATACCTCCATTCAAGTGTTTCATGCATTATTTTCTTTGAACTGGTGTTGCTCTCAAAGATCTTTTTCCTCTTTTCTTTTAAAATGCACAAGTAACTATTATGGGCAAATCCAAATGTTTCTATAAGCATAGGCATTTATAATAGAAAAAGAAGTTATATGGCAGTGGAACACACTCTTTATTTATGTTAGATCGTTTTTAGTGTCACTTTGGTTTATATAGTTAAATTTAGGTGTCTTGTAATGGGGTTTTAGTGTCACTCGAGGTTTATATAATTAAATTTAGGTGTCTTGTAATGGGTTTTTTTTAGAAGGTGGTAAAACTTAACTCGATTGTCAATCAGTAGTGAGGACAACCATCACTAATTATTATCCACGAATGTGGGAAAACTCATCACAATTATTCAAGGAAAACCACGCCACCTAAAATAACCTGTTGGTGTTTAGTAAGGGGGGAGATTTCCACTCATGCTAGATGCCTCTTGGTCTCGAGTTGTTAACTTGTTTCCTTACATCCAAATAAGTCAAGCTCTTAGCCAATCATAAACAGATTTAGGTCTTACTCCACGACCCAAGGTAACAAGTACTTTATGTGTATTGAAGAAGTAATTTATTTTTGCATTACATTACTAGGTATTATTGTGCATAGAGACACTTTTTACACCCTAATGCTTAATTCCTTATTTGTTTATTACTTTGAGAGGTGTTTTCTAGAGCCTAGTATGAGAAAGATGTGTAATTCCTTTTGTACTTAGCATGGATTTGACACATGACATTTAAAAAATATATCAATTGAAAAAAAAATGCCAAAGAGAGAGAAATTGAAAGGAAAAAAAATATTATTCCATCAATAGTTGCTTTGTACAACCCAATATGATAGGGATGTGTAAAATTCCTTCCATAGCATTTAAAAAAAATATTAATAATTTTTTTATATGTCCACTATATATATATATTCTTATTTAATCAATAATTTCTTTTTACATTAGTGTGAGGGAGATGTGTAATTACTTCACTCTTTAACATGGAGTTGGCATTAACATGTGGCATTTAAAAAAATTAATAATTTTTTTTTCCAATGTTGTCCATATATATGAGATTTTCCCCCATTGAGAGCATAACTATGATTAGGTACTTAATGTACAAGATCAAGATAAACAACATGGATGAAAAGAGGCTCCACAAAATTGTTTCATACTCTAACCAAATTCACCAACGACTCAAGTGGGGATGGCATAATGATGCCAAGTCTTGCCTAAATCATTGGGGAATAAAATAAGAAGTTATTATGCAAAATACCGATGATATTAAAAATATATTTCATGCTAAATTTAAGGAGAAACTATGGTGCGATCAAGAATTAGAGAGTAAATGAAAATCAAGATATTATAAGGAGGTGGTTAACCCTAATCTTGAAGATAAAAAAATATCTTTGTGTTTTGACTAGTCTAAAGAAGAGAATCAATATTGCTAAAATAATAACTAATTCTCGTGAGCTACATAGTGAAACTGGGCATTGGACAATCCCCAAAACACCATGGCATGAAATAATCTATCACCTTTGTGACACCGAGAGGGTGGAAGATGAAAATAACTTTATCCTAGAGTTCCCTGCGTATATCCAAATTAGATCTCAATTTCAAAATATTTGTCACAATACCAATCTTCCTAACCTTCTAAGTCATAAAAAATATAGTGATATTGGACCGCTTCTCCTAATGCTTTTCGAGCATTGAAATAAAAATTTAAAGAAATACCTTGGATGCGGGTGTCACTCCCATCCACCTGGCGAGCACCACGAGATCCCCTCGCACGTGAAACGATGACCTGGTGCGCTCTACCTCATCCTCCCCTCATGCGAATTAAACTACTCCTCCCCCTGAGGCGTCGAACCATTACTCCGCCAACTGCTCCTGCTTCTCACCTACATGGCCTCAGTACGACGCACCAGTCCGCGCACATGTAGAGGATGGTAGAATTGAAGGATTGTGATTTGACCCCCTCTCCTCATGGCCTTTGTCACTATGTTACCCTCGACCATCCCCGACATTCCTCCATTGTTCTCCGCAAGCGATGACTCTATGTTCTCTGTGGGAGGGGGATCTATGTTCTCTGCATGCGGTGGTGGCTCTCCCCCCTCTCCATGCTCTACAATCTCATACTCTCACTTATGCCTCCTCGCAAGCGTGCCACTCCCACCTTAGGGAGAAGTGGTCGTGGAGGGCGTGCATCCTCAACACCTCCCTCACCCGTCATGGCCAACCAGGACGACTATGATCACTCTTTCCTCAAATCTCTTCAGAAGTTGTTAGATGATTGGGAAGAGGAATTTTCAGGCTCTCTCCTAGTCTCTCGACGCACCTCCAAACACTGTCGCAGATACTAGGTGGTATAAAACCTTCTCGCTCACACCCTCCTCAACGTCTTGGGTATCTTTGTTCAGATCCCTCCTAGTTTTCCTTGCTCTCCCCAATCCCCCACCGTTTTCCCTCCTCCTTTAGCTGCTCCCTCCCCCAACACCCGTCCTCTTCCTTCTACAGCCCACCCCAACACCTCGACTCGTTAGGAGAATTCCAACAAACAAACAATTGAGACTACACCAGGAAAGCAAAGTTCGTTGATGGCTCCCTTTATCAAGAGTCCAGGCTTCCCAGTCAAGGAACCAAGCTCAGACATCTCCAGCGACAACGACAATGATCTCGGTGGCTTCCCCATTGTAGAAGAGATTCCTCTGAATGACCCTCCAATTGTGACTGACAAGCATACATAATTCTCAGGCTTGTGTTCATTTTTAAGTTTTCTTAGTTATGATTAGGCTCTGGTTTTATGACAGTAACTAAAAAGACAAACTCTCTCACTATTTTTGTAAGCTTAGTTCCCCCCCAAAAGGCAGGCAAGATGATCATGTCTTTTTCCCAACCTATTTCCCAATAAGGGCAAGCCTCAATTTTGTCCATTCATTGGGATAAACACTGCGAATTTTATGATCGTATCTTTACTGTATTTTTAATAGAATAGTCCAAGAATTCACAAAAGAAAAACAGTTTAAAGAAATCCAAGTCATTTCTTACCTTTGTTAAGGTCTGGTAGGCCAATTTTGGTCCCAGTGGATGTTAACCATCATCATCATCATCATCATCATATATAAAACAATTGAAAGTAAACAAATTCTTATGGTTAAAACATTTTAACAATGTGTTGCTTAGTATGAGGGAGACGTGCAATTCCATCTGTATTCAACATGGAGTTAACATGTGGAAAATATGGTCTCAGTGGATGTTAACTATCATCATCATCATCACACACACACACACACACACACAAATAACCAACATAGATCCATCTTATCTCCTAATCTATCTTGTGTGAAAAGGGATCATGTCTCTTGAGGTCAAAACTTTTTTTAAATTTGAAAAACTTGAAGAAAGGTTTATGCCTCAAAGGATTTGATCCCTATCAACACATGATAAATCCAGGGTCAAAGTGAATCTATACTTACACATTTATTCGAATATGTTTGAGTATACAAATATTTACATTTATTCTAATATGTTTGAGTATACAAATATTTATTTAGGATGTCGTTTACCAATTAACTAAAACACTACATTTTCATTGGAATCCGATAAATCATAAGTCCTTATTCACCATCTATTTTCGATTGTGTAATTTTGATTGTCTTGGTGGATTCAAAAGCACCAATAAAAAAAACCTTTATATAGATTGATAAAATGGCTTCCACATGTTGAAATTAAATTGCTATTTCAAATTCCATGCAAAAACTATATTAAAAGAATTGACGAAAACTGACAAAATCCACCGATAGTTGTAATGAGGATGAACAACATCTTGATTACAACTAATTTGAATTGGACAATGTTACATCACATCAAACTAAAACCATTATTGGCCTAGCCACGTTAGCTTACATTATTTGGCTCTTATCTCTCCTTGAAATCTTAGATATATTTATAGTTTTACTATAAGGTTACATATAATGGGTTTGAAGAGTTCCTAACGACATTTCTTCAATCTTAATTCTACTTGGTGATTCTCACAAGTATTTTTTGTTTATCTAATGTAATCAACAATTTGTCAAGAACGCTAGAAAAAAACTCTCATTTGATCTACCACGTGTATGGAACAATCTTAAATGTGACCCTGTAATTAACAATCTATGTAATTGTTATATGTATTTTTTTAATTTTGGAGTTTGTCCCAGAGTAGGAAAGAGTCCAACTATGGATGGTCAATGTACCAACCTACATTGTCTTTTCATGTATGGAGAAACAAAATAGTGTGATATCTAATTATGGCAGGCTCAAGGTCAATGGTAAACAAAATAGTGTGATATCTAATTATGTCAGGCTCAAGGTCAATGACAGTTGGTACATAGTCTTTTATTTTGGGGTTCAAGGGACCTCTCAACTTAAGAGAAATCATAAGTGCAGGAAATTTATCATTTGTTATGTGAACAAAGGTGTATCGTGTCAATGTTACCTCAAACCTCGATTCACTACTCAGGTAACCCAATGATGTGTCTAACCCTCTAATCTTTTTTACTATCTAGAGTCATATAAATGCATAGGAGAGGCTTTAAGTGGATCTCTACTCATTGTACATGGGATGTTTCCCCAAATTGATAAGTTAAACTTACAGGTGAGCTACATCCATCTCCACCTTTTGAACCTATATGAGAATTTGTGTATACAATATTGCACACTTAGGGAGTTGTCATACTAAGAGAAACATCTATTAGGTTGTGTGTAATTAAATAAGGTATCCATACGATTTTTACAAATAAAAATGATATTTTCCATTCTAATTAGCTTCCATGAAGATCGAAACTACCTAATCCATACCAAGTTTATCTACTAACATACTTATTTTCCTCAAGCAACGAAAAAATGAACCCCAGTTAATATTTTATGACAATTATGGCTCGCAAAGTTATTTTCTCAAGTTTTCAACCAAAGAAAACAAGTTTTCATCACCAATTTTCAATTGAAAATATTATTTCATCAAAACTTAAATCTAACGGGGTGCACGAAGAACTTATGCCTAGAATATTCTCCCTACAATGGTCAAAGATGTGCTATCAGAAAAATGTTTTCAATCAAACATGTATTTCAGCCTAAAACAATGTTCAACCCAAAATATTGTTCACTTGAAAAAATGTTTATATATACAAAAATTGCAAATGTGTAGTTTTGTGTGCTCTTGCTCATGTTCATCCTACTCCTTCTCCTCCTGATTAGTCTATTACTACTCCTTCTCAAACTACTCTAGATCAGCTTGCTCCTACTTAGCCTACTTATGCTTGCCCCACCACTGCTCTTGTTCGTCCCACTACTGCTCTTGCTTGTCTTGTTGTTGCTCCTATTTGGCATATTGTTATTCTTTCTCGTCTTTAAACTACTAGTCCTACTTGGCATACTCTCACTCTTTATCAGCCTGGTCCTACTCCTACTCCTACTTGGCTTGTTGTTTCTCCATCTCGACCTACTCCTACTCTTGGTTGGCCTACTTGTGAAGAGGTATTTTTGTAGTTAACATTTTGGTAATGCTTTTTACTAGAATTTCAATTGTATTTCAATTCTAAATTAGCTTTGATCACCCAAACTTAGTTTTGTAATATAGAATATGTCTTATTAATAAATATGCATTCTAGGAAATAAAAAAATTATAAGCCTTCAAAAAACATACACAACATCGCCTTCATGGATATAACCCATAATGCATTAGGAGGCACATGGGCTTGTGTCATGTAACATGTTGAACCAATAAAAGACATCATTTTTCTTCCACTATCCTACTATGTCACATCTCAACTTATATAGATGTAGTATGCTCCCATCGATTAGAATAGGTTGATGCCTTCCTCTTATTTTTGTTTGTTTGTCAAACAACCTTTTTAAGAGATCAATCTTCCTCTTTTTTGCAACACCTTTTAAACCTTAAAAGAGACTTTGCTTTACATCTAAAAGGACCTCCTACACAACTTGTCAAAATATAATCTACATATACTTATTATTATAGTCTTCCTAAACCATTAAAAGGATTCTTCTATTTACTAAGGAAGAGTGTAATTCTATTCAAACCATAAATTGATTTTACATTCTTCATGTGCAAAGCATTCTCAGATTAAAATAAATAAAATAAAACAAAAACTATGATTTCTATAAAAATAGAAATCAAACTTCCATAGATCATACGGCCATAAGAAAATGTCTCATGTTGTCTATCACATCATTAAAAAATTAAAGAATTATAAACCTCATATACGTGATTTCATGGGAAAACATATCTTAAACAAAAGTACCCTCTTAAAGTCAACCTAGTTAAAAAACTAGAGTAAAACATAGGATTTAGAACTAAACCATAACAAAGGAACATGTACCCTCTTTGAAATCGAGGAGTATCCAATCCTCTTCTGCTAAGTGCAAGCCATCTTTAAACATGTTGCCAACCTCTTCATTAAGCTCTCTAAAGATGTGTGATGTGTGAGAAGGAAATAAGAGAGAACGATCTAACAATAATCTTCAACTACATTGAAGGGTTATTATTTTTCATAAAAACACCAAATATACAAACAAAAATGCCTTTTCAAGCCTCGAAAAAAACCTCATTTTAAGACAAAAATAAAAATAAAACCCCTAGTAAAGTGAAGAGGTTATGCTCATTTTCCGGAGAGGTATTTTCTTTAGCTAACATTTTGGCTATGATTTTTATTAAAATATCAATGGGAATTCAATTCTAATTAGTTTTGATCACCCAAAATTGATTATGTAATATAATGTTTCCCTTATCAATAAATATCAATTCTATGAAATAGAATGCATAACAATGATGTTGTTTTTCAATAGTCTCGTCAAAGATTTTTACTTGGTACAACATCACATTGATTTGTGCCCTCCTATCCATGGAGATCAAGGAGAAAGAATCCATATTTTGGGGTGCCTTCCCCACTCCCTAGCCTTTCTCATCCCACATCTACATGATCCCATAAGGACAATAGTGGGCACCACCACTGAGACAACAAATATATTTGTTAGAGATGAGATGATAGGAGGATTTGGGGCCAATCCCACCGTGGAATGTCAAATAGTTTATGACATTGTTCATAGCCATATTTGAAGGGTCATTGAAGCCTCAATGGCCTCCCACCAACAGTTGGGAGCTTGTGAAGTGCACATAAGTCGATCCCCCAATTACTAGTTTGGGTTCCACTTTGGATGATCATGGTTCTTTTATGACTTTTTGGACTATGTTCTCTTAGCTAGTGGTTATACAATTGGAAATGTTTTGGCTCAACCCAAGACATATTGTTTAGGTTTGGTTAACTTTTGTTCACATTTGTGGAGAAGGCATCCTTTGCAACCTTTTTTGTGTCAAAGTTTTGTAAAAAATGTTTATATTGATAATTAAAAAGAATTTAATTTAAAAATAAAAATAAAAGGGAGGAAGAGAGATGAAAATGAAATGAATAAATTTTAAATCAAGTTTTTATTTTATTTTACTTAAATTTCATTTACTTGTTGTCGTTGTTGTTGTTGATGATGATTGTTACCATCCACTTATACCAATTTTGGTTTATAGGACCTTAAGAAAAGAAAAAAAGTAATTAATTGGTTTGCTTTAAATTTTTGTTTAAATGCTCTAACAAATTGGAGATAAACTTTACCAACTCTTCATAGTTTTGATGGGTTAATAGGTTAGGAAGATCAATATTGTACAAATATTTTGAAAATGAGATTTAAAGTGGGTATACACAAAACATTCTAAGAGAAAGTGTTTTTTTTCATCCACCTTCTTAGTATCACAAAGATGGCAAATTGTTTCCACCCATGGCATTTTAGGAATTGTCCAACACCTTGTTTCAATATGGAGTTTGTGAGAGTTTGTTTTTATTTTAGCAATGTTGATTTTCATCAATAAACTAGCTATAACAAAATGATACATTTGATCTTTTAAATTGGGTTAATGATCTATATTGGATCATTATACTATTTTTCATCTATCTCGATGCTTTCAGAGTGGAAAAAATTGGAGCAATCAACTTGCAGGGCCATTTTAGTGTCAGGTCCCAGTTTAGAAAATTGGGGTTTGGAACCTTACAAATCCATTTTGAGGCATTAAACGACATTGTTTTATATTCCGGTGCTCAAAACGTGTGCCCACACCCTTGATGGTGTTATACACTCCACGAAATTTACAATGGTGCAAATCATGCCTCAATCAGAGTTCATATGCAAAAGTTATGCCTCCCGCAAGTTGACCTATCTTGTTAACCACTATGGTATGAGTGGATGCCACGTCATCCCCCCTTACTTAAACATATGGGGTTAGCCATGTGTGGAATTTCGATAAGACTCTAGAGGATCCAAACCTTATCACTAATTAAGGGTTGAGGAAGTCAAAACCCTACCCCTAAATGGCTATCGAGATATGTTAAATACCATGTCTATAGGAGGAGAAGGGATTCCATTCTTTAGCATTGCATTTGTTCCATAGTTGAGTAGAGAACCTAGGAGTGGTAATTTGAGAGCATAGTAGTGAAGGGGATATTCTGTAGCAGCCAATATACAAGCCACAATGTCAAAGGCAACTTCACAAAGAGTGTCTCTTTCTTTGTACTTGCATTTGAAGAAAAGAGAGCAAAGTGACCTCACAATCTAGTTAGGTTCATGGGGTATTCACTCTGTGAACCTATGACATAGCACCTTTGCTCATGGGATATTAAAGAATACCCCTAATTTCACTAGATATTAGTAAATATCTCCCAAAATCCTTTTGTTGAGCCCCCCTCCCAATACATCTTTGTAATAAGAGAAACCCCCATGTTCACCAGATACCCCTTTTTATACCTCCCGATACCTATAAATCTCTTGAGACCTCACATACCCCTCGCCCAATACCTACAATATATTGACTTTATTTTTTACAATTAAAAAAAATGCTTTATGAATGAACGTGATAAGATATTGATCAACAAGGTGATGCCCCCATGGCTAGGTTTTTTCCCATACTAGGTTTCTCAGGTTATATCTTGTGTTTATTTGTGGATGGTGCGTGAGTATGTATTTATGTTCTTTATTTTCCACATTTCAATTATTTCATACATTTTAAGTAGAAAACCAGTAATTAAAGAATCTAAGATCTAAAGGAAATTGACCTTCACAGTAAATATTTTAGCATTTTATTAGATCTATTGTGACAAACTGTCTAGTGGAATATCCACGAAAATTTACAGGTCAGTTAATGACCTCCTTAGAGAATCTTAGTTTTTTTTTATTCTATTTTTTATTACACCACTATTCTCTTTAAACTTAGATGTGATAGCATTTTTAATGGTATCAATATTCTACAAAGTGACCTATTGTTCTTTTATCCAATGATTTATCCAAGACTTAGTATCTTCATCCCAACCCCTCTTAAGACACATGTGACTTTGACTAGAGTTTGAAACAATCTTAGGAAGCCTATTGTCTTTCATTTTATTTGTATTGTGCTTGTATATTAGGTACCTAGTCATAGACATACTTTCAATAAATGAAAGACTAACATCTACGAGGTGGATAGGATAGGGTGCATTGCTTTTAATTTTAAGATTATAAATTATAAAATGTTGTTTGATTTTCTCGATCTTCATCCATGATTCTATAGAGATGGTGTAACCCCAAATCGTCACATCCATATAAGATAACAGTAGCGAGGAGAGTCTTAAATAGGATTTTCTTTTTTCCCCCAGTACTAGAAGTTCGTTGATTTATAGTTCTTTTCAAGAGTAAAATAGGCTTTCCACCCTCCATTCATCCTTCTTAATATTATAAATCCAATTAATTTTGTGATTAAGGTTGACTTTGAGATATTTGTATGAAGTAAATTCTTCTAAGATGTTATTGTCATACACAAAAATTAGCATAAGTAATCGTTTTGGATTTGATTATTATAACCTTTGTATTGTCATTGTTTACTAACATACCCATTCTAGAACACAAATAGTTGAGAATTCTTAATTGTTTGTCGAGATCAAAGAGACACATTTCCATAAGAACAATATCATCAACTTAAGCAAGAAGGATGATGATTATTCCAACAAAAGTAGTGTTAGCACAACTTATTTTTTCCAAACACACCTCTAACTTGTCAATGTAAATACCAAAGAGGGTGGGGCACAAGGGACAACCTACTTAACTCCTAGTGGAATTTACAGTGGTTGATTTAAAGTATCATGTTGCTATCGTGAAAGTTTGTTTCATTGAGAACATGGTTATGATCGAGTATCTAATGTATAAGAACAAGTTAAATAAAATGGAGGAAAAAAGGCTTCCCAAAATTGCTTCAAACTCCAGCCAAAACCACCTTTGGTTCAAGTGGGGATGACATAAGGATGCCCAATATTGGCTAAACCATTGGGGAATAAAGGAAGAAATCATTCTCCAAAATAGGGATAATATTAGAAATATTATTACATCTAAATTTAAGGAGAAATTGTGGTGCTATAAAGAGCTAGAGGGAAAAACAAAACTAAGATATTATAAGGATGTGATCAACCCTAATCTAGAAAATAATAAGTATCTCTCTTTGACTAGTGTAAATAAGAAAATCAACATTGCTAAAATAAGAACCAATTCTCATGAGCTCCATAGTGAAACTAGATATTGAACAATTTCGACATTGCTAAAACAAGAATCAATTATCATGAACTCCATAGTGAAAATGGGCATTGAACAATTTTGAAAATGCCATGGGATGAAATAATTTGTCATCTTTGTGACACTAAGAGGGTTGAAAATGAAAAAAACCTCCTTTGAAAATGTCTAGCCTATATCCAAATTAGATCTCAATTTCAAAAGATCTATTAATCTATGAACCTTATTAGATCTCAAGTTCAAAAGATTTGTCTGACTACCAACCTCTACCAATCTTTTTAGATTTCAATTTCAAAAGATTTGTCGTCATCATCATCTTTTTCTTTATCCTCGTTGTCGTTGTCGTGGCGATGAGAACGACGGTGGTGGTGGTGGTGGTGGTTCATCATCATCATCATCATCATCATCATCATCATCATCATCATCATCATCATCATCATCATCATCATCATCATCATCATCATCATCATCATCATCATCATCATCATCATCATCATCATCATCATCATCATCATCATCATC
>ML791014.1:252411-263469 GCA_009831015.1 Picea engelmannii | reverse complement strand
AGAGTGGAATAGAGTAGAGGCTATCTGGAGTGACTGAGGAAACCCTAGCGATCCTGCAACGATTCCCTAAATGCTCTGACTCATCTGTAGCCACACCTATTGCACGATTTGCGCTGGTACGACCAGACACCCTGCAGCTGAGGAGCCGGGATGATCCCAGAAGGGGGGGGGGGGGCAACCCCCCTCGTAAAGTAACGTAACTGCCAATGATAGAGCGGGAACAAGATCCAAGCAACCCACCTTTGTGCCGCCGTCGCACATGAGAGAACAACTCCTAACCGGAGAGCAGGGACTCAGAAAAGCAATGGATGTGGAGCCAAGCACGTCTCATCCAAAGGCATCTCGAGGATGGGAACTAGGAAAATGCATTCCCTAATAGGAAAAACCTCCCAGGTATCTCATAAGCTCAATGAGGGTAGGAAAACACACCCAGTTCATGAGAGAGGATGACCTGATAGGCAAGTTCTTAGGGATCTGGCCCTCTGAGCGAGACTTATTACGATGGATCAAAGATTGGTGGAACCCTAAAGGAGACTACGAGATTTAGCTCAGCTCCAAAGGGTTTTTCACGATTATCCCCTACAATCTAGAAGACAAGAAAATAATCTTTGACAATGGGTCGTACTTATACAACTCGACAGGGTTATTCCTGCGATTCTGGACACACTGTTTCATCTTAGAAAAGGAGGATTTTACCATGGCTCCAGTCTGGATGAGGCTCTATTCCTTGCCACAGGAGTTCTGGCTGGAAGAAATACTTATGGGTATAGGAAACACAGTGGGGAAATATGTCAAATTGTCGGAAGCCATAAAACAAAGAAAATACACCTCCTATGCCAGGATCTATGTTTACATGGACATCTCAAAAACATTACCAGGCTCAATAACCCGGAAATATTAGGGTGAAGATTGAAACCAAACAATAGACTATGAGCACATCCTCTTTCACTGCAGAAAATGTCATGAGCATGACCACCTCTTTCGTGACTTCCCCTTGAATGCCCAAGCCCCCAAAGAAGGAGAGAAAAAACATAAAGACGGCTTCACCACAATCACATGATGGAAACAGAACCCACCACAGAAACAGAATCCGAACAACGCTATGAAAATAACCACCAAAAACTCCTATGGCATTCTAAATCAATTGTCGGAAGAAGAAGAGGTCTAAGATCCACATAAAGAAAAAATCCAAGATAAAGGAAAAAGTCAAGCCTTGCACTAGTATTCCCAAGGAAAAGAAGATCATCAAGGAGATAAGACATAGGAAAACGGGGATACCCTTATGCAGTTAGACGAGCAAGACTTGGTGGACATAGACTTTTAAAAACTAGAGGAGGTCCTCAATCAGAAGGATCTACACACAATCCCTGTAGAACAAATCAGAAAGGTTCATAAGGTGTTCATAGATTCCATAGTAGGATCCATTGCATGGATGGGCATAGCCACAGACTCAAAGCATGCCCCACAGGAAAAAAAAAGACGAGGCCGCAAATCCGCCCACCAACTCATCAAAGAAGTAGGGACCTTCATGCTCAACTCAGGCCAGGTTCAAAGGCTCTCGGAGGGATACCTCCATCCACCTCCTTAATCATCATGATGAAGATCATAACCTAGAACATTAGAGGACTCAATGTAAGATCCAAGCAGAGGAGTCTTCGAGACTGTATATGCGCAGAAAATACAGATGTTCTCCTGTTGCAGGCGACCAAATGTGCTGGAGTAGAAGCAAAGACTATATTTCACCGCTGTTGGAGAGGGTGTGACTCCCTCCACACAGACTCCACTGGCGCGGTAGGGGGATTAGGGATCCTATGGAATCCTACAACTGTTACAATAGATTGACCCTTCCCCATTGTAGGTATGATCATGACACACTTCAAAGTCATAGGATCTACCAAGGAAGGGGAAATCACAAATGTTTATGGACCTCAAATCCTACAGGACAAAGAGAACTTCTTGAAGCGAATAAATTCCATCAAATCACTACTGAGCGCACCCAACTAGGTCTTGGGAGGCGACTTCAATATGATCCTGACGCTGGAGGAGAAAATCGGGGGTAATAAATGACTGGAGAAAGACAGTGGTAAGTTCACAACCCTCATAGACCAGCTAAATCTTGTAGATATAGAAATGCGAAATGACATTTTTTGGCATTTTCACCTGGTCCAACCGCAGATCTGGGCATCAACAAGTTGCTTGCTGGCTAGACCGCTTCCTCATAACAAAATTCCTGCTGGTGGAGGATCCTTCCATAGAGGCCAACATTCTTCCAAGAGTCAGCTTAGGCCACTGGCTCATCTCGCTTTGTCTGGATGCAGGATCGACGCCAAAACTCAAACCCTTCAGATTTGAGAAATTTTGGCTTTCCCACCCTGACTTTCATCGGCTCACAACTTCCTAGTGGAACCAAGTAGAAATAGAACATGGTACCTGCATGTACAAATTTTAGCAGCGACTCAAAAACTTGAAGATACATCTGAAGCTTTGGAATAAAAACACCTTTGTGAACATCTTTCAACGAATGCATGAAATTGAGAATAGACTAGAAACTCTGCAAAAGACCTTCATTTCAGGAATCATAACCATGAAATTAATGAAGGAGGAAGCGAAGCTTCAGGTGGAATTAGAAGAATGGAAAAAGCAGGAGGAAATCCTATGGCATCAGAAATCTAGGGTTCAATGGCTTAAAGAGGGCGAGAGGAACACCAAATTCTTCCATAGAGCAATGGTGCATCGTAGATACATAAATAGGTTAACTCAGCTAGAGTATGCTCAAGGTAACCCCATTAGAGAGCACAACAAAATTGTTGAGGAACTAACAAACTACTACAAAGACCTTCTAACAGAAACCAATGATGATAGAGAATCAACAATCGACAAAATAACTAGGCACATACCCTCCCTGGTAACTTAGGAATAGAATGAAGCCTTAATGAGGCCCATCACTCAAGAGGAAGTGGACCACGTAGTCAAAGAAATGCCCCTAGGGAAAGCACCAAGTCCAAACGGCTTCACTACATATTTCTTTCATTACTGTTGGGATATGACAAGGGAAGAAGTTTGGCAGGTGGTGGAGGAATCCAAAACCTTAGACTAAGTCCTCCCATCCCTCAATGCCACCTTCCTCACTCTCATCCCGAAAGAGGAGAGGGTCACTCACCCCAAACAGTACAGACTGATTTCCCTATGCAACGTCATCTACAAAATCATCACTAGGGCCATAGCCATGCGTCTCAAACCAATTCTACATTTTGTCATATCCAAAGAGAAAGAAGGCTACATGGAAGGCAGGAAAATCATGGATAGTGTCATCCTTGCACACGAGGTTATCCACTCGCTGAAGACGACTAAGATCCCAGGTATGCTCATCACACTCGATCTATCTAGATCTTTTGACATAATCAATTAGCAGTACATGCACTCCTTGATAGAATCCTTTGGTTTCGATAGCCACTGGGTGCATTGGATCATGAGGCCCACCTCTTCTGCCTTCTTCTCTATCCTAGTCAATGGAGTTCCCTCCCAAACCTTTTACCCCACTAGAGGAATTCGTCAAGGAGACCCCCTCTCTCCCTTCCTCTTTGTTTTAATGGCGAAAGGATTGGGATGCTACCTTAAAGCCTCTGTCTTGGATGGATCCCTTAAAGGTCTTCCCCTTCACAATGTTCATCCAGCTCCCTCGCATAGATAGTTTGTTGGTGACACCCTCTTCTTAAACACTCTGAAATCTCATGAAGCCACCAAACTCAATTCCATTCTCACTGACTTTGCGGATGCATCGAGAATGGCCCTTAACCTTGATAAATCTAAGCTCTACTTCTTCAATACTCCAGTCGTCGTCCAAAATCACATTTCCCGCCTCCTAGGTATACCAAAGAGATCTCTTTTGTCCAATTATCTCGGCATACCCCTCACAGGTGTGCTTGCACTCTCCATCTCCTGGGACAGTCTGCTTCTTTCCATTTCCAATAGACTCAACAACTGGACCTTCATACCTCTTAATATCGTAGCTAGGATGGTGCTCCTCAAGTCTATCCTGCAAGCCTTGCCAACCTACCTTTTCACTGCTCTAGAAGCACCCAAGTCCATCATTCGGGCCATCAGGAACATACAATGCATCTTCTTATGTCATGGGAACCACCTTGACAAAAAGTGGGCATTAGTGGGCTGGGATAAGCTTTGTAAGGCCAAAGTTATGGGTGGACTAGGGCTCTTAGACCCAGGAAAAATTAATCAAGTTATGGGAGCTAAACTATGGTGGCGATGGATTAAGCATCCTACAAAACTCTGGGCACAAATTTGGAAACAGAAATATGCACCGACCACCCGAGCAGGACAACTAATCATATTCAACGACCAGATTTAGGGATCCAATATTTGGAACACGACCTGGCTCAATAAACAACTAGTCCAGAAATATGCTTTTTGGGAAATCAGGAATGGGGAAAGTGCATTGTTCTGGCAGGACTCATGGAAACAACAAATGCCTCTAGCCACTCTAGAAGAACTAAATCCCCTGCGTCAATCACTACAACTCGACATATTTAGATGGGTTAAGTATCTTTGGAGAACATCTAACATGAATCTTCCATGGTGCAAATGGAAAACAGAACACCAGGAATTGCACCTCCCAAGAGAAATGGACCTCCAAGCCCGGTGAGCCTAGGAAAACCAATGAAAAATATCCAACGGGGTAGGCCCGAACATTCTCAGATGGGGGCACTCCACAACTGGTAATTTTTCAGTCAAAGAAGCCTATTATTTGCAGGGGAACTATCACGATCAAGATAAGGAGAGAATTTGGGGTAATATATGGAACTCAATACTCTAGCCTAAAGTGTCCATCTTCCTTTGGCTCACAGTTCAAAACCGCACCCTCACCTAGGACAATCTCAAAAAGAGGGGTTTCATAGGCCCCTCAATTTTCCCCCTTTGTCAACAAAATGATGAAATGATGGAACACCTTTTCAACCATTGCCACATTAGTCATACAACATAGGATCTGGGGTCTCAAATAATGCGTTGTTCCAACAAAAATAGGAACAACATCAGCGACATTATAGAAAATTGGGACTTGATCACCTTTCAGAACCCAATTCTAGCTCGCATCTGGCAGCTCCTACTGGGTTCACCCTCTGGAAAATTTGGAAGGAAAGAAATAAAAGAATTTCAGTCGAAGGCCTCACCCCCCACCTCTACTTGGGACAAAATCATGAATCTAATCCGAGAAACAATCAAAAGAAGACACTGGAATATTGAGGACTTAAAGTGCAGTATGGATGAAGAGCATATACTCCAAAACTGGCACCTTAGCCTAACTGACACACCCCCTTCCGCAACAGGAAACCGCTCTACTAGAAACCCGATCACTTGGACCCCCCCACCAACTAGATTCATTAAGATTAATTTTGATGGGGCTTCAAAAGGAAATCTTGGCCTAGTGGGCTTTGGGGCGACCCTCAGGAACTCAAATGGAGAAATCCTCCACCTAGTAGCAGGCTATCTGGGCTTCAACAAAAACAACGCTGCTAAGATCTGGAGCCTCCTAAGAGGAAGAAAGATAGAAACATATCACCATTACAAAAATATCATTGTGGAGGGGGACTCCCATATCATAGTCCAACTCATAACCAAAATTATTCATGGAGAACACCCCCTGGAAGTCTCACCCAGTTGGAGACTCTCAGGACTCTTGGAGGACTTTGGCTCCCTCTTACGGCCTGGCCTCACCATAATCCCTTCTCATGTGAAAAGGGATGCAAACAAAGTGTTGAAAAGTCAACAAGAAACATGTGTCTAATTTACTTTTCCCTTAAATAAATTGGACAATAAATATTAATCTATTATCTCATAATTACTTGAAATAATTAACTGAAATGGAAAATCAGTTAACTATGGAAAATTCGAGTTCAAAGGTTGACTGATAAGACATGGAGGTGACTTGAAGTTATAACAGAGTTATAAGTGTAGTTATGAGAGTTGTGAAGTAGTTTAACTCAGTTAAGTGAGTTAAGCCCAGTTGTACTAGTTGTAACTAAACTTGCACTAGTGAGAGTTCAATGAATTAATTATTAATTAATTCAAATCAGTGAACTCAAATGCAACTGAAGATTCACCACGGTTAACTACATGCATGTCAGATCCAGTGGAGACCTAGTTGAGATAACAGGTGAAAGGGACAATTTGGCTATCAGTTGTGATTTGATCACACATGCAGTGGATATGCTCATGAGCATGTGCAAAACTACACAATTCGAATTCATTGTGAGAATTCTAATTGTAGGGATTGTGCAGAGGAGGCAGGCTGTCTGAACACAGAGAACTGGCACATGTATTTGCTGAGTTTTTGTATGACAGTGTGAGACGATTGTATTGTACTGAGAGCTCTTGGATTAGAGTTTTGTATGAGATTGTTTCATGATCCATGATATACATAATATATGCTAGTGGGGTTTTTAGCTTTACGCTTTCCCGGTAAAACTTTTGTGTTATGTGTTCTTAATATTTCACTTTGTGATCGTGGTTTAATTTTCCGCAAGAATAATAGTAGAAGCGATTATGTATTTAACAGTGGCATATAATTGTTAGATCAAGAGAATCACAGGGAATACTTAATTTGTAATGAAAATTTCTACATGGTATCAGAGCCACGGAGCCACGGAAGTGAGGTGCGACAATTATAGTATTTTCGCAATTTCCGTCTCTGGCAGGGTGCAAGCCTTATTACTGGAAACTACACACATTTCTAAGATAAAAAATTCTCGCACCCTACTCAAAGGAGAGGTGAGAACTTCATTGAGATTCTCGCAGGCTGCTTAAAGGAGAGGTGTGAACTGGTAGGGTGCGAACTTCCTTGTGATTTTCGTAGGCTACACACTGGTAGGGTGCGAACTTCCCTCAATCTGCTCTCAGGTGGGGTGTGAACCTCCCAGGGCAAGAGGAATTGTAGCAGTTGAGTTTTTGTGGTTGGATAACATTCAAATTTGCAGGATTTTCTTGGTGCGACAGTTGATTCAAGATCAAAATGTCTTTCAATGGATTGAGGTTTGAGTATGCACTCGAGGGCAGCTCTAACTACATTGCTTGGATGGACAGGATGGAAGTAGTACTCGAAGACAATGGCTTGAAGGATTACATTGACAAAGATGTTCCTAAGCCGAATGCGACAGATATGACAAATCTTGATGCATGGCAAAAGAAAGTGGCAAACGCAAGGAGGATTCTGTTGGAGGGAGTACGAGACCACATTGTCTCAAGTCTCCATGGGAAAACCACACCACATGCAATGTGGAAGGTTTTGATGGATCTGTTCCAAAATAGCAACGACCATAGGAAATTGGCGCTCAAAGATAAACTCAGGAAGATCAAGATGGAGAAGGGAGACACCATTCCAAAATATCTCATGAAGTTTGTCCAATGTCGGGAAGAGCTTGGAAGTGTGGGAATAATAATCGTTGTTGATGATTTGGTGAGCTTGGCTCTCCTAAGACTTCTCAAGAGTTGGCATAGTTATCAAGACTCTGTCAATGGAAGGGAAAAATTGCCAGATTGGGAACGACTATGGTTGGATCTAGTGCAAGAGGAGTTCAGGTAGAACAACAGAGATGGATCTTCATCAAAGCGTGATGATGAAGAGGATTGTGCTTTGACTACCAAGGAAAGGAAAGGGAAAGGGAAGAAATTCCATTCAAAATCCGAGTCTAAAGTCAAGAAGCTAGATTTGTCCAAAGTGAAGTGTTTTCACTGTCACGAACATGGGCATCTTGCTACTAACTGTTCGCAGAAGAGGAAGAACAAGATGGTTGCTGGAGCTGCAACTAGTGAGGCTCTTGTCTCGCAATTTGAACTTGACTTCTCTTTGATCTCATGCATGGCTTCAAGTGCATTGGAATCGGTGTGGTATTTGGATAGTGGCGATTCCTTCCACATGATGGGAGATAAAGAGTCTTTCATTGACTTGGAGGAGAAAGATCTCAGAATGCATATAGAGATGGGTGACGATGGACGATACAGTGCAACTGGTATTGGTACCATTACCTTTCAGAGGGAGTCGAGTAAACCATTTCAATTGAAAAATGTTATGCATGTTCCAGGTCTGAAGAAAAACTTGGTCTCAGTCGCAATGTTGGAGGACAGAGGCTATGACGTTGTTTTTAGCGATGGAAAAACTTTCCTACGACATAAATCAATGGGTCAAGTCAAGAAGATAGGGATTTGAGTTAAGAATCTCTACATGCTGGAGGTAGATGACTGCGGTGCCATGATGGGCAAGGTAGAAAAAGTGGTGAGCTCGGTTGAGGGCGAATTATGGCATAGGCGATTGGGCCATCTTCATCATGGAGCCTTGAAGATCATGCAACAAATATCTACTGGACTTCCAATTGGAGCACTTGCTCAGTTAAATCAGTGCAAGGGGTGCACCCTGGGGAAGTATGTATATTCCACCTTTCATGAAAAGGAGAACCTTGCTTCAGTGATCCTGGAGAGAATTCACACAGACGTGTGTGGACCATTCTCGATTGCTTCAACAACAAAACATAGGTATTATGTTATTTTTGTTGATGACTTTTCTCGTAAATGTTGGATATTCTTCATGCATAAGAAGGATCAAACATTCTCAAAGTTCTGTGAGTTTAAATCATTGGTGGAGAAAGAGTCGGGGAAGCAAGTGAAGGCTCTAAGGAGTGATAATGGTGGAGAATACATCTCTAACGAATTCAAATACTTCTGTAGCAGAGAAGGAATTCGAAGAGAACTCATAGCGCCTCATAACCCACAACAAAATGGGGTCGCGGAGAGAAAGAATAGAACGATCGTGGGTAAAGCACGAGGGATGTTGCATGATCAGGGCCTACCAATGCATTTGTGGGCAGAATCATGCAATACTACGGTTTATGTGAAAAACCGTTGTCCTCATAGAGTACTTGGCATGAGTACACCTGAAGAATCTTTCACTGGTAAGAAACCTGATGTTTCTCATTTTAAAATTTTTGGCTCATCTGTTTATGTGCATGTGACCAAGGATTCTAGGAAGAAGTTGGAACTGACTGCTGAAGTTGGGATATTTGTGGGGTACACAGAAACACCCCATAATTATCGTGTGTATTTTTCGAACAATAAGATGAATTTTATGCGACGGGATATAAAATTTGATGAGGGGAAAGCCATGCGGTTGTCACTTGAGAGGGAGCTAGACTTGCATGCAGAAGAGGAACTGTTGGTTCCAAAAGATGAGTCTCAAGATGTGGATCAGCCACATGAGGAGGTTCATGGTGTGGAGGAAACCACTCAAGTAGAGCCATCCATCAGAAATGGCAGAAAGCGCACCACAAAAGTTGATAGATTGAGACTAGATGCTCCACATAATGTAGGAGCACCTACTTCATAACGCAGACAAAGACAATCTCCTGATCGATTTGTTGGATACATGGCTCTCATGAGCAAATGTATTATGACTGAACCATCTTCCTTTCAGGAAGCAGTGCAGGATCCCACTTGGGTTGATGTTATGGTAGAGGAGTATGACTCTATTGTCAAAAATAGTGCATGGGAAATTGTCCCAAGACCGATCGACAAATCAATGGTAGGTTCGAGATGGATCTACAAGGTAAAGAAAGTTGTTGATGGGAGTATGGAGAAATACAAGGCTAGGTTTGTGGCCCGAGTCTTCTCACAGATCGAGGGGATAGATTATGATGAGACCTTTGCACCTATCACAAGTTACTCTTCCATAAGATTCATCCTTGCACTCTCAGCGCAGATGGGCTGGTGCATTCATCAGATGGATGTAAAAACTGTGTTTCTCAATGGGATCATTGAGGAAGAAGTGTACATTGAAAAACCAGAAGGTTTTGAGACCTTTGACAAGGATTCGCATGTGTGCAAACTCAAGAGAGCACTGTATGGGCTGAAGCATGCACCTCGTGCTTGGTACACTCAGATAGACAACTATTTCACCGGATTGGGCTTCACCAAAAGTGAAGCAGATGCAAACCTATACCAATTTTTGGTGGATGGTAAGCTCTTAATCATTGTGCTTTATGTTGATGATTTAATACTGAGTGGTGATGAACAACTGATACACTCATGCAAGGAGGACCTTGCAAAGGAGTTCGAGATGAAAGATTTGGGCCTTCTTCATTATTTCCTTGGATTGGAAATATGGAAGCGAGATGGTGAACTTTTTGTGTCTCAAGGAAAGTATGCAAGGGAGATACTAGGTAAGTTTCACATGGAGGGATGCAAACCCATGGATACTCCTCTTCCAGGAAACTAGAGGAAAGAGGATGCTACTTCTAGAGAGGTAGTGGATGCTACTGTCTATTGACAGTTAGTAGGTTCACTAATGTATTTAGTGAACACGAGACCATGCATTTGCTATGTGCTTAACCAACTAAGTCAAGCAATGGTTAAGCCTACCAAACTCTTTTGGAAGGCAAGTAAGCATGTCCTGAGATATCTGAAGGGAACATCTGAGTATGGATTATGGTACAGACAGAAGGATGAGGTGAAGTTGCATGGCTTCATGGATGCAGATTGGGCAAGCAACCCAACTGATAGAAAGAGCACATCAGGGGGGATCTTTAGTATCATATCTACAACTGTTTCTTGGTACAGCAGGAAACAAAGATCTGTGGCACTTAATTCAGCGGAAGCAGAATACATGGCAGGGATTCAAGCTACATGTGAGGCTATCTGGATGAGAAAGATCTTGGTTGGTTTGCTTGGTTCTCATTTATATTCGACAGTGATTTATTGTGATAATCAGAGTTGCATTAAACTCTTGATTAATCCTATGTTTCATGATAGATCTAAGCATATAGATATACGGTATCATCATCTCAAAGATTGCGTGCAGTGGAAGATCATGTTGCTTCAATACATTCCTATGGAAGATCAGAATGCAGACATTCCAACGAAGGCGCTCACCAGGAGCAAATTCGAATATCATAGAGACAGGATTGGGGTGAAGGATAATCCCTTTCTTGTTGAGAGGGAGTGTTGAAAATTCAACAAGAAACATGTGTCTAATTTACTTTTCCCTTAAATAAATTGGAC
>ML791014.1:226502-242276 GCA_009831015.1 Picea engelmannii | reverse complement strand
ATATATATGAGCCTTTCCCCCATTGAGAGCATAACTATCATTATGTACTTAATGTACAAGATCAAGATAAACAACATGGATGACAAGAGGCTCCACAAAATTGTTTCATACTCTAACCAAAATCACCAACGACTCAAGTGGGGATGGCATAATGATGCTAATTCTTGCCTAAATTATTGGGGAATAAAATAATAATTTATTATGCAGAATATCGATGATATTAAAAATATTGTTCACTCTAAATTTAAGGAGAAACTATGGTGAGATCAAGAATTAGAGGGTAAATGAAAATCAAGATATTATAAGGAGGTGGTTAACCCTAATCTTGAAGATCAAAAGTATCTTTGTTTTTCGACTAGTCTAAAGAAAAGAATCAATATTGCTAAAATAAGAACTAATTCTTGTGAGCTACATAGTGAAACTGGGCGTTGGACAATCCCCAAAACACCGTGGCATGAAATAATTTGTCACCTTTGTGACATCAAGAGGGTGGAAGATGAAAAGCACTTTCTTCTAGATTTCCCTGTGTATACCCGAATCAGATCTCAATTTCAAAATGTTTGTCACAATACCAATCTTCCTAACTTTCTAAGTCATCAAAACTATAGTGGTCTTGGAACTCTTCTCCTAATTCTTTTTGAGCATCGAAATAACAATTTAAATATATCCAAGTCATCTCTTACCTTTCTTAAGGTTCAATAGACCAATTTTGGTCTCAGCGGATGTTAACTATCATCATCATCATCATCATCATATATAAAGCAATTGAAAGTAAAAACATTCTTATGGTTAAAACATTTTAATAATGTGTTCCTTAGTATGAGGGAGATGTGTAATTCCATCTGTGCTCAACATGGAGTTGACATGTGGCAAATATGGTCTCAGTGGATGTCAACCATCATCATCATTACACACTGATGCAGGAGCATCGCTCCAAGCCAGCTACGCGCTAGCCAACCAACACATCAAGCGCGCATTCAATGGGAGGAGAGAGGCGCAACCCTCTCGTTTTTCAAATTTGAAAATGTATTAAATGTTTGTAAGGCTGGTAGAGTCGAGTCGTGCCTTTGAGCATGTTGTAGTTAGAGTCTCCTTAATGGCTGACATGTTGATGGGGATCTAGATCCGATTCGGATTAGATGGCCCATTCATTGTAATTCATTGTAATTAATGAGAGTTGGTGAGGATGGAGGGAAGAGCTCGAGGATCCCCTCTTTGTAAAAAGATCTTCATTGTATCTAGTAGTTAGTTTTTAGAAGGGGAGAAGAGAGTCGAGATTCTGTTGCGGTTCGAGCTCGAACACATTGTAATCAGGCATTCTTGATTAATACAAACAGAGCAGTTTTTCCTGCATGTTGTTGTCCACATGTTTATGAGTTCATGAATGAATGTCTTTATGTGTTGATGATATGTTGTAGATGTATGTTAGGTATGCATTTGCAGGGATAGACTGAATTTACTATCTGTGAGTTCTTTTATTCCAGGTTTGGGTTCTTTGAGGCTTCATGCAAGAGGTTGCATGACAAAATACTGTGGGTTCTGTAAGCCTGTGCAAGTGCACTTCTAAATTCTGAGGATTCAGACAAAGATGTGATAGGAGGGCGCACCAGCTGAAGTCAATGACTCAAGGAGAATCCTCAAGGTTGTTGAATACCTTGGAGGTAAGACTGTGCAGAAAAGAGCAAATGACAGACCAGAATCATTGAGGGATTTTGTAGAAGCTCTGCCAGGAGGGCATTGAGCAGGTGCATAGAAGGCACAGAGAAGACACAATTTCTGAGAATTTTGTAAGGCTCTGCCAAGAGGGCATTAAGAAAATGCACATGATGCATTAGGAGAATAACTCTATTTCGAGTTCAGAAAGAAGACAAAATCACTGAGGATTTTGGAAAACTCTACCAAGAGGGAATTGAGTTGGTGCAGGTGTGCACAAAAATAACTCCTGTTTGAGTTAAAAAATGAGAAGAAGTGTCAGGAGGAAGACCTTAACAGGGTTACTAAACACCCTGCAGACTCAACAAGGAGTGCTTGAGTAGGAAGTTTCCAGAGGGAATTTCCATCCTTCCAAGGAGAGAAAGGGGCAGAGACCTTAGAGGCCTGAGCAATTGAAGCTCAAGAGGATAAAGACTTGTGCAAGGAGTGCACCAGGCCAACACCTGAGTAAAGTGTTGACAGACAGATAATCATCTGAAGGCTCGTCAGGTAGCAGGAGTGGGAGCGAGAGAGGACTTATTCTAAAGTCCTGAAGCTCAGGACAGATAGTACCTTTGTGTGCACAGACTCTGCAAAGAGTGCAGAAGTCGAGAAACCTTTCAAGGTTTCAGAGAGGACTAAGCTGAGGAGGAAAAGTGCCTTTACGCACAGAGCCATAGCTGGAAGGAATCACAGAAGTCGAGACACCCTTTGGTGGGTAAAAGTTTGAAAATATTAGGAGGGAAAACGTCTTTAGAATACATGTGGGAGTCGAGGATACATGCTTCACAGCAGGAGAAAAGGTTGAGACCTTTGAAGAATTTGAAGTCTTCCAAGTTCAAGAAGAAGCACAAACTCAGGAGGGAGCACAACTGTCGTTAGATCAGCTGGAGAGAACGAGATCGGGACCATTGAATCTACGTCTAGGTAAGAAGGAGGAGAGTGCACAGGAGAAAGAGATCTGGGCGCATGGACTGATAGCCATCGGATCCAGGAGAAGATGCACGAGGTTTAACCCTCGTATGTGAAGAGGGGAACGAAAGGCCTATTTTAGAATTTCGGCTACAGAGAGATACAAAGGACAAGAGTCATGACTCTTGACTGAAAAAATCCTGAAAGGATCGTGACCGTCCACAGGAGGACACGTGGCGAGTGGTCAAGGTTTCGGGGAAATCCCCGAAAGGAGATTTCGGTATTTCGGCTACTGAGAGATATCAAGGGCAAGAGTTGGGACTCTTGACCCATGAAATTCTGAAAGAATGTAAGCCGATGGATCAGGGGAGGCTCACAACCGTTGATCTCCCTTTGGAGTGGAATTTCGACATTTTGGGGTTCGGTATTTCGGCATTCCGTGACCCAGGAGTTTGAAGGGTCAAGAACTGTTGCAACTATAATCGCGAAATCCCGAAACGTGAAAATACGAAAGAATTTAGAGGAATAGCATCGGGTCACGGGATAGGGTCACATGGACAAGATCCAAATGGGGAGCTTGTCACTTGCGAGCCCTTTTGGGGTTCGACATTTCATGGTTTCGGGGTTCGACATTTCGAAAATCCTGAAAACAAGGAGTCAGGGCACTTTGAGTTAGAAACCCCCGAAGTCGCGAAACATGATATATATTTAGAGTGGGGCTGCAGTCACACATTTCGACATTTCGGGGTTCGGCTTTTCGGTACTTCTGATGACAAGGAGATGGGGATCTTGGTGTTGAAAATCCCGAAGTCGCGAAACCCAAAATCCCTTTTTTGGAAAAGGTCGTGGTGATATCTGGTGGCCATGTGGAGGTGAATACTCACGCCTGGTGCATGTTTACGCAGGTGTGGTTTTTGGAAAAGGACATGTGGATCGGATTCTTGGGATTCTAATAGGGACCTGAGGGAGTCACTTCGGCTCGAGGAAGAATTTAGGAATGATCCTAAGACTGGGAGGTAGCGTAGAACCTACAGAAGCAGGGGGGTCTGCGTCAAAGTGGTAACAGAGCAGGACTTCATTTGTATATTTCAGATGAAGAGAATTGAAGAGATTGTTGCAGGATGCAGCAACAAATAGACAGTTAGGTCGAATGTAAGAAAAGGCTGGAAGCACTCATGGTTGCAGAGTGACAGAAACAGGTTTGTCAGGAGGGCAGACAGAAACAGGAAGATGGCTACTGAATGCCAAGGGCGTGGTCATAGGGAAGACCGCAAGCAGAAAAAAAATCTAGAGATGTATTTGGAACTCGCTGAGGTGAGGGAAAGAATAGAGCAGCTTGCATTACAAATGCAATAGGATGAAAAATCGCGATGGGTATATGAATGGCCCATGAAAACAAAAGTGAAATGGCCAGTCAAGGAGTTATTGGCCCGAAGGCAGTGGAAGTTGTTGAAGGAATGGCTGAGGTATGTGGAAGACCTCAGGGTTGAAGAAGAAGTGGTTCATGTGTGTGAACCAGAAGATGGGAGAAATCTCAGTGATGATGAGGAGAAGAGATCGCTGGAAGATCTCAGAGACTGCCAGGCGGGCAGTGAGGAATTTTCAATTTTCCAGGAAGGCAATAAGAAGAGGTCACAGGATGATCTCAAAGACTGCCAGGAAGGCAGAAATGAAAGTTCAGATTGCCAAGTGGGAAATGAGATTGGATCACTGGATCTCATGGACTGTCAGGTGGGCAACAGATAAATCCCATATTTCCAGGTGGGCAGGGAAAAGGAGATGAGACTGTCTGAAAGTATCAGGAGCTTAGAAGTGAGTTCATGTCAGCAAGGAGTGTTGATGGAGATGAGATCGATTGATCTCATAGATTGCGAAGAAGTCAGAGAGGAAATCCCATATTTTCAGGAGGGCAAGGGAGAGAAGATGAGGCCACGTGAGAGTCTCATGAACTCAGAGGTGAGTTCGGATCAGTGATAGGAGCTGATAGAGAAGGAAGATCATAAGATAATTCTGATGATTGGGGGAATTCGAGTATTCCTACCAAGCAGCCTAGTTGAGACCAAAGCAGGTGTAGATGCAACAACAACAGGAGAACAACCAGAAAAACTTGTCATGGAGGAAGAAGTGGAGCAGACACTGATGTTTGCCAAAGGAGAAGAAGAAGAGAATTCAGAAGAATGGCTCAAAATTTCTAGCCAGGAAGCCGAAAAGGAGATGACTGCAGCACTGGAGCTTGCAGCAGAAGAAGATGAGCATTCACTGGAATGGCTCGAAATTTTCGGCCAAGGAGTCAAACAGAAAGTAACTGTAGTATTGGAGACTACATAAGTAGAATAAGAGGAAACATACAACATAGATTTTTTTGTTCTGTGTGAATATATTGAAGCCTTGGAGAGAAGGGTGAAGGTGCAAGGCATGCACATCCAAAAGATTAGGTTGGAGACAGAGGGAGAATACCAGTCCCAGGAGTAGCTGGAAAAAATTGGACTTGAGCCAACACAAGGAGAGGTGATAGTCAATTTGTCACAGGAAGAAGCTAAGTGGTAGCTCAGTAATGATACTGCAGAGCTGGAGTCTGCACCAGAGTGGCCACTTAGTGACACAAAGGTAAATAAAGATAGCATGGGAGATCAAGTAGATCTACCCACTGACACGGAGGAAGAAGTGAAGCAGAGACGACTGCATACAAAGACCCAGCCATGGGAGCAGCTGGACGAGGTAATTGAGGAGATCAGAAGGTTGATGTTGAGGTCAGTAGTAGAGACTGCCAGCAACGATAAGCTGAGCAGAAGGAAGCCTGGAAGAGCAGCAGGAAGGATGCAGAAATAACAACAAGGAGATGGAGCAGATGAACAACTCTAAGGAAAAGTTTGGGATCCAGGTGGATTTCAACACTGGAGAAGAGGAACTCATGATCAGGAGATCATGATTTTTCCAGCTAAGGAGTATGATGTAAGAGCATCGCTCTAAGCTAGCTACGCACTAGCCATCCAACACATCAAATGTGCATTCAATGGGAGGAGAGAGGCGCAACCCTCTTGTTTTTCAAATTTGAAAATGTATTGAATGTTTGTAAAGTTGGTAGAGCCGAGCCATTCCTTTGAGCATGTTGTATTTAGAGTCACCTTAATGGCTGACATGTTTATGGGGATCTAGATCTGATTCGGATTACATGGCCCATTCATTGTAATTCATTGTAATTAATGAGAGTTGGTGAGGATGGAGGGAAGAGCTGGAGGAGCCCCTCTTTGTAAAATGATCTTCCTTTGTATCTAGCAGTTAGTTTTTAGAAGGGGAGAAGAGAGCCAAGACTTTGTTGCGGTATGAGCTCGAACACGTTGTAATCAAACATTCTTGATTAATACAAACAGAGCAGTTTTTCCTGCATGTTGTTGTCCACATGTTTATGATTTCATGAATGAATGTCTTTATGTGTTGATGATATGTTGTAGATGTATGTTAGGTATGCATTTGTAGCGATAGACAAAATTTAATATCTGTGAGTTCTTTGATTCCAGGTTTGGGTTCTTTGAGGCTTCATGCAAGAGGTTGCATGACAGAATATTGCGGGTTCTGTAAGCCTGTGAAAGGAGTGCACTTCTGAATTCTGCAGATTCAGACAAAGACGTGCCAGGAGGGCGCACCAGCTAAAGTCACTGACTCAAGGAGAATCCTCAAGGTTGTTGAATACCTTGGAGGTAAGACTGTGAAGAAGAGAGCACAGAACAGACCAGAATCATTGAGGGATTCTGTAGAAGCTCTGCCAGGAGGGCATTGAGCAAGTGCATAGAAGGCATAGAGAAGACATAATTTTTGAGAATTCTGTAAGGCTCTACCAAGAGGCCATTGAGCGAATGGACAGGATGCATTAGGAGAGGAACTCTATTTCGAGTTCGGCAAGAAGACAAAATCACTGAGGATTCTGGAAAACTCTACCAGGAGGGCATTGAGTTGGTGCAGGTGTGCACAGAAAGAACTCTTGTTTGAGTTCAGAAAGGAGAAGAAGTGTTAGGAGGAAGACCTTCACAGGGTTATTGAACACCCTGCAAACTCATCAAGGAGTGCTTGAGCAGGAAGTTGCGAGAGGGAATTTCCATCCTTTCAAGGAGAGAAAGGGGAAAAGACCTTAGAGGCCTAAGAAATTGAATCTCAAGAGGATAAAGACCTGTGCAAGGAGTGCAACAGGCCAACACCTGAGTAAAGTGTTGACAGACAGACAGTCGTCTGAAGGCTCGTCAGGCAGCAGGAGTGGGAGTGAGAGAGGACTTATTCTAATGTCCCAAATATCAGGACATATAGTACCTTTGTGTGCAGAGACTCTGTAAAGAGTGCAGAAGTCGAGAAACCTTTCAAGGTTTCAGAGAGGACTAAGCTGAGGAGGAAAAGTGCCTTTGCGCACAGAGCCATAGCTGGAAGGAATCGCAGAAGTCGAGACACCCTTTGGTGGGTAAGAGTTTGAAAAGATCAGGAGGGACAACATCTTTAGAATACAGGTGGGAGCCGAGGATACAGGCTTCATAGTAGGAGAAAAGGCTGAGACCTTTGAAGCATTTGAAGTCTTCCAAGTTCAGGAAGAAGCGCAAGCTCAGGAGGGAGCACAACTATTGTTAGATCAACTAGAGAGAACGAGATCTAGACCGTTGAATCTACGTCCAGGTAAGCAGGAGGAGAGTGCACAGGAGAAAGAGATCTGGGCCGTAAGATCTGGGTGCATGGATCGATAGCCATCGGAGCCAGGAGAAGCTGCACGAGGTTTAACCCTCGTATGTGAAGAGGGGAACGAAAGGCCTATTTCGACATTTTGGCTACTGGGAGATACAAAGGACAAGAGTTGGGACTCTTGACTCATGAAATCCTGAAAGCATCATGACCGTCCACAAGAGGACACGTGGTGAGAGGTGAAGGTTTGGGGAAATCCCTGAAAGGAGATTTCGACATTTCGGCTACCAGAAGATATCAAGGGAAAGAGTCGGGACTCTTGACCCACGAAATCCCGAAAGAACGTAAGTCGTCGGATCAGGGGAGGCTCACAGCCGTTTATCTCCCTTTGGAGTGGAATTTTGGAATTTTGGGGTTCGGTATTTTGACATTCCAGGACCCGGGAGTTCGAAGGGTCAAGAATTGTTACACCCGGAATCCCAAAATCCTGAAACGCGAAAATCCGAAAGCATTCGGAGGAATAACATCGGGTCACGGGACAGGGTCATGTGGACAGGATCCAAATGGGGAGCTTGTCACTCGCCAGCCCTTTCGGGGTTCGGCATTTCGGAAATCACGAGAACAAGGAGCTAGGGCACTTTGAGTTGGAAACCCCCAAAGTCGCGAAACACGACATATCTTTGGAGTGGGGCTGCGATCACACATTTCGACATTTTGGGGTTTGGCTTTTCGGTACTTCTGATGACAAGGAGTCGGGGATCTTGGTGTTGAAAATCCCAAAGTCGCGAAACTTGAAATCCCTTTTTCGGAAAAGGTCGTGGTCATATCTGGTGGTCGTGTGGGGGTGAAGACTCACGCCTGGTGCATGTTTGTGCAGGTGGGGTTTTCGGAAAAGGACCCGTGGATCAGATTCTTGGGATTCCGATAGGGACCCGAGGGAGCCACTTCGACTTGAGGAAGAATTTGGGAATGATCCTAAGACCGGGAGGTCACATAGAACCTGTGGAGGCAGGGGGGTCTGCGTCACACACACACACAAAGAACCAACATAGATCCATCTTAACTCCTAATCTATCATGTGTGGAAAAAGATGATGTCTCTTAAGATCAAAACTTTTTTTAGAGTTGAAAAACTTGAGGAAAGGTTTGTGCCTCAAAGGATTTGATTTCTATCAACACGTGATAAATCCAGGGTCAAAATAAATCTACACTGATATATTTATTCAACATATTTGAGTAGACACACATATTTATTTAGGATGTTGTTTACCAATTAACTAAAACACTACATTTTGATTGGAATATGATAAGTCATAGATCCTTCTTCACAATCTATTTTCGATTATGTAATTTTGATGGTCTTGATGGATTCAAAAGCACCAATAAACCTTTAGATCATAATTATAGATTGATTAAATTGCATCTTCCACATGTTGAAATTTCTATTTCAAATTCCATGCAAAGACTATATTGAAAGAATTGATGAAAAGTGACAAAAACCACTGATGGTTGTAATGAGGATGAACAACATCCTGATTACAACTAATTTGAATTGGACAATGTTACATCACATCAAACTAAAACCATTATTGGCCTAGCCACATTAGCTTACATTATTTGGCCCTTATCTCTCCTTGAAATCTTAAATATATTTATAGTTTTGCTATAAGGTTACATATAATGGGTTTGAAGAGTTCCTAACGATATTTCTTCAATCTTAATTCTACTTGGTGATTCTCACAAGTATTTTTCTGTTTATCTAATGTATTCAACAATTTGTCAAGAACTCTCACCTAATCTACCACATGTATGGAGCAATCTTAAAAGTGAGCCTGTAATTAACAATCTATGTAATTGTTATATATATTTATTTAATTTTGGAGTTCGTCCTAGAGTAGGAAAGATTCCAACGATGGATGGTCAAGTAATTAACAATCTATGTAATTGTTATATATATTTCTTTAATTTTGGAGTTTTGGCCTAAAGTAGGAAAGAGTCCAACGATGGATGATCAATGTACCAGCCTACATTGTCTTTTCATGGATGGAGAAACAAAATAATGTGAGATGTAATTATGTCAGGCTTAAGGTCAATGACAGTTGGTACATAACATAGCCTTTTTGGGTTCAAGGGGTCTCTCAACCTAAGATAAACTACAAGTGCATGAAATTTATCATTTGTTATGTGAACAAAGGTGGATCGTGTCAATGTTATTTCAAACCTCTTTTCACTAGTCAGGTAACCTAAGGATGTGTCTAACCCTCTAATATTTTTCACTATCTAGAGTAATATAAATGCATAGGAGAGATTCTAAGTGGCTCTCTACTCATTGTACATGGGATGTATCGCCAAATTGATAAGTTTTTATAGGTGAGCCACATTCATCTCCACCTTTTGAACTTATATGAGAATTTGTGTATACAATATTCCACACCGAGGGAGTTGTCATATTGAGATAAACATCTATTAGATTGTGTGTAATTGAATAAGTTATCCATACTATTTTAACAAATAAAAATGATAATTTCCATTCTAATTAGCTTCCATGAAGATCGAAACTCCCCAATCCATGCCAAGTTTATCTACTAACATACTTATTTTCCTCAATAGGCGAAAAAATTAACCCCAATTAACATTTTGTGACAATTATGGCTCACAAAGTTATTTTTCTCAAGTTTTCAACCAAAGAAAACAAGTTTTCATCACCAATTTTCAATTGAAAATATTATTTGATCAAAACTTAAATTTAACAGGGTGCACAGAGAACTTATGCCTAGAATATTCTCTCTATAGTGGTCAAAGATTTACTATCAAAAAAATGTTTTCAATCGAACATGTATTTCAACCTAAAACAATGTTCAACCCAAAATATTATTCACTTAAAAAAATGTTTATATATACAAAAAATGCAAATGTGTAGTTTCATGTGCTCTTGCTCATGCTCATCTTACTCCTTCTCCTCATGATCGTTCTATTACTACTCCTTCTCGACCTACTCTAGATAAAATTTCTCCTACTTGGCCTACTTATGCTTGTCCCACTATTGCTCCTTATCGTCATGTTGTTGCTCCTATTTGGCCCGTTGCTACTCTTTCTTGTCTTTAAACTACTAGTCCTACTTGCCCTACTCTTTCTCTTGCTCATCCTGGTCCTACTCCTACTGCTACTTGTCTTGTTTTTTCCCCATCTCGACCTACTCCTACTCTTGGTTTGCTTACTTGTGAAGAGGTTCTATTCATTTTCCTACTTGTGAAGAGGTATTTTTGTAGTTAACAATTTGGTCATTCTTTTTACTAGAATATCAACTCTATTTCAATTCTAAATTAGTTTTGATTACACAAACTTAGTTTTGTAATATAGAATATGTCTTATTAATAAATATGCATTCTAGGAAATTAAAAAATTTAAAGCCTTCAAAAAACCTACACAACATCGCCTTCATGGATAGAATCCATAATGCATTAGGAGCCCCATGGGATTGTGTTATGTAATATGTTGAACCACTAAAATACGTCATTTTAGGAGCCCCATGGGATTGTGTTATGTAATATGTTGAACCACTAAAATACGTCATTTTAGGAGCCCCATGGGATTGTGTTATGTAATATGTTGAACCACTAAAATACGTCATTTTTCTTCCATTATCATGCTATGTCACATCTCAAATTATGTAGATGTAGTATGTTCCCATCGATTAAAATAGGTTGATTCCTTCCTCTTATTTTCTTGTGTTTGTCAAACAACCTTTTTAAGAGATCAATCTTCCTCTTTTTTGCAACACCTTTTGAACCTTAAGAGATCAGTCTTCCTCTTTTTTGCAACACCTTTTGAACCTTAAAAGAGACTTTGCTTTACATCTAAAAGGACCTCCTACACAACTTGTCAAATTATAATCTACATCTACTTATTATAGTCTTCTTAAACCATTAAAGGATTCTTCTATTTTCTAAGGAAAAATGTAATTCTATTCAAACCATAAATTGATTTTACTTTCTTCATGTGCAAAGCATTCTCAGATTAAAATAAATAAATAAAATAAAATAAAATAAAAAACTATGATTTGTATAAAAATATAAAAACAACTTCCATAATTCATAGGGCCATAAGAAAATGTCTCTCATGTTGTATATCACATCACTAAAAAATTAAAGGATTATAAACCTCATATACACTATTTCATGGCGAAACATATATGAAACAAAAGTACCCTCTTAAAGTCAACCTAGTAAAACAACTAGAGTAAAACATAGTAAAAAACATAGGATTTATAACTAAACCATAATAAAGGAACATGTACCCTCATTGAAATTGAGGAGTTTCCAATCCTTTTCTTCTAAGTGCAAGCCATCTTTAAACATTTTGTCAACCTCTTCATTAAGGTCTCTAAAGATGTGTGAGAAAGAAATAAGAGAATGATCTAACAATCATTTGCAACTACATTAAAGGGTTATTCTTGTGCATCAAAACACCAAATCTAAAAACAAAAATTTCTTTTTAAGCCTTGACAGAAATCTCATTTTTAAGAAAACAAGCACCAACAAAATGATCCTTAGTAAAGTCAAGAGGTTATGCTCATTTTCCTGGTTGTGGAGAGGTATTTTCTTTAGTTAACATTTTGGATATGCTTTTTATTAAATTATAAGTGGTAATTCAATTCTAATTAGTTTTGATCACCCAAAATTGGTTATATAATATAATGTTTCCCTTATCAATAAATATGCATTCTATGGAATAAAATGCATAACAATGATGTTGCTCTTCAATAGTCTCATCAAAGAGTTTTGCTTGGTACAACATCACATTTATTTATACCATCCTATCCATGGAGATTAAGGAGAAATAATCCATATTTTGGGGTGCCTTCCCCACTCCTTAGCCTTTCTCATCCCATATCTACCGGATCCCATAAGGACAATAGTGGGCCCCATCACTGAGACAACAAACATATTTGTTAGAGATGAGATGATAAGAGGATTTGGGGCCCAATCCCACTGTGCAATGCCAAATAGTTTATTACATTGTCTATAGCCATATTTGAAGGGTCGTTGAAGCCTCAATGGCCTCCCACCAACAGTTGGGAGCTTGTGAAGTGCACATAAGTCGATCCTCGAGTTACTAATTTGGGTCCCACTTTGGATGATCATTATTCTATTATGACTTTTTGGACTATGTTCTCTTAGCTAGTGGTTATATAGTTGGAGATGTTTTGGCTTAACCCAAAACATATTTTTTAGGTTTGGTTAACTTTTGTTCATATTTGTGTAGAGGACATCATTTGCAACCTTTTTTGTGTCAAAGATTTCTAAAAAATGTTTATATTGATAATTAAAAAGAATTTAATTTAAAAATAAAAAAAAAGGAGGAAGAGAGATGAAAATGAATTGAATACATTTTAAATATAGATTGTATTTTATTTTAATTAAATTTCATTTATGTGTTGTTGTTGTTGATGATGATGGTGATGATCGTTACCATCCACTTATACTAATTTTGGTTTATAGGACCTTAATAAAAAAGGTAAGTAATTAATTGGTTTGATTTAAAATTTGTTTATATGCTCTAAAAGATTGGAGAGAAACTTTCCTAACTCTTCATAGTTTTGATGGGTTAATAGGTTAGGAAGATCGACATTGTACAAATATTTTGAAAATGAGATTTAAAGTGGGTATACAAAAAACATTCTAAGAGAAAGTGTTTTTTGTCCTCCACCTTCTTAGTATCACAAAGATGGCAAATTGTTTCAACCCGTGACATTTTAGGAATTGTCCAAAACCCTGTTTCATTATGGAGCTTGTGAGAGTTTGTTTTTATTTTAGCAATGTTAATTTTCTTCAATAAACTAGATATAAAAAAATGATACATTTGATCTTTTAGATTGGGTTAATGATCTAGATTGGATCACTATATTATTTTTCATCTATCTCTATGCTTTCAAAGTGGAAAAAATTGGAAGAATAAACTTGCAGGGCCATTTTAGTGTGAGGTCCCAGTTTAGAAAATTGGGGTTTGGAACCTTCCAGAGCCATTTTGAGGCATTAAATGACATTGTTTTAGGTTTTGGTGCTTGACACTTGTTTCCACACCCTTGATGGTGTTATACACTTCAATAACTTTACAATGGTGCAAACCATGCCTCAATCAGAGTTTGTATGCAAAAGTTGTGCCTCCCGCAAGTTGACCTACTTTGTTGACCACCATGGTAGGAGTGGATGCCACGTTATCCCCCCTTACTTGAACATGTGGGGCTAGCCATGTGTGGAATTTAGAGAATATTATAGAGGGTCCAATCCTTATCACTAATTGAGGGTTGAGGAAGTCAAAAACCTACCCCTAGATGGCTATCGAGATATGTTAAATATCAGACCACTAGGATAAGAAGGGATTCCATTCTTTAGCATTGTATTTTTTCCATAGTTAAATAGAGCACCTAGGAGTGGTAATTTGAGAGCATATAAGAGGAGGGGATATTCTGTAGCAGCCATACAAGCCACACTGTCAAAGGAAACTCCACAGAGAGTGTCTCTTTCTTTGTACTTGCATTTGAAGAAAAGAGAGCAAAGTGACCTCACAATCTAGATAGGTTCATGGGGTATTCACTCTATGAACCTATGACATATCACCTTCATTCGTGGGATAATAAAAAATACCCCTAATTTCACTAGATATTGGTAAATATCTCCCAAAATCCTTTTGTCAAATCCCCCTCCCAATATATCTTTGCAATAAAACAAACCCATATTTTCACTATATACCCCTTTTTATATCCCCAATACCTATAAATCCCTTTTTATATACCCCTTTTTATACCCCCAATACCTATAAATCCCTTGACTAGAGTTTGAAACAATCTTAGGAAGCCTCTTGTATTTCATGTTATTTGTTTTGTGCTTGTATATTAGGTACCTAGTCATAGCCATACTTTCAATGAAGGAAAGACTAACATCTATGAGGTGGATAGGATAGACTGTATTGCTTTTAATTTTAAGATTATAAATTGTAAAATGTTGTTGGATTTTCAAGATATTCCTCCATGATTCTATAGATATGGTGTAAGCCCAAATCGTCACGTCCATATAAGATAACAGGAGTGATGAGAGTCTTAAATAGGTTTTTCTTTTTTTTCCCAGTACTAGAAGTTTGTTGATTTATAGTTTTTTTCAAGAGTAAAATAGGATTTCCAGCCTCCATTCATCCTTCTTAATATTATAATTCCAATTAAGTTTGTGATGAAGGTTGACTTTGAGATATTTGTATGAAGTAAATTCCTATAAGTTGTTATTTTCATACAAAAAAATTAGCATAAGAGATCGTTTTGGATTTGATTATTATAACCTTTGTTATGTCATTGTTTACTAACATACCCATTCTAGAACAAAAATCGTTGAGAATTCTTAATTTCTTGTCGAGATCAAAGAGATACCTTTCTATAAGAACAATATCATCAACTTAAGAAAGAAGGATGATGATTATTCTAGCAGAAGTAGTGTTAGCACAACTTGTTTTTTCTAAACATGCCTCTAACTTGTCAATGTAAATACCAAAGAAGGTGGGGCACGCGGGACAACCTACTTAACTCCTACTAGCATTTATAGTGGTTGATTTAAAGTATTATGTTGCTACCGTGAAATTTTGTATGATTAAGTATGAATGTAGCCTTTCTTTCATTGAGAACATTGTTATGATCAGGTATCTAATGTATCATAATAAGCTAAATAAAATGGAGGACAAGAGGCTTCCCAAAATTTCTTCAAACTCCAGCCAAAACCACCTTCGGTTCAAGTGGGGATGGAATAAGGACGACCAATATTGTCTAAACCATTGGGGAATAAAGGAAGAAATCATTATGCAAAATAAGGATAATATTAGAAATATTATTACATCTAAATTCAAGGAGAAATTGTGGCGCTATAAAGAGCTAGAGGGAAAAAGAAAACTATGATATTATAAGGACGTGATAAACCCTAATCTAGAAAATCATAAGTATCTCTCTTTGACTAGTGTAAATAAGAAAATCAACATTGCTAAAATACAAACCAATTCTCATGAGCTCCATAGTGAAATCGGACATTAACAATTTTGACATTGCTAAAATAAGAACCAATTATCATGAGCTCCATAGTGAAATTGGGCATTGAACAATTTTGAAAATGCTATGGGATGAAATAATCTGTCATCTAGCTTATATCCATATTATATCTCAATTTAAAAATATCTATTAGACTACGAACCTTCTTAGATCTCAATTTCAAAATATTTTTCAAACTACCAACCTCTACCAATATTTTTAGATCTCAATTTCAAAAGATCTATCGCCATCATTTTCGTTTTCGTCGCCCTCATTGTCATTGTTGTTGTGGTGGTGGTAGTCCTCCTCCTCCTCCTCCTCCTCATCCTTGCCATCATCGTCATCATCATCAAATATCAAATATCAAATATAATTTTTTGAATAAATGAGTTGTTTGTCGTCATCATCCTCATCGTCGTCGTCGTCGTCGTCGTCGTCGTCGTCGTC
>ML791014.1:202631-226402 GCA_009831015.1 Picea engelmannii | reverse complement strand
TTTTAATTTGTTAATATATTAAAATCCTAGACACTTATATAAACAAATAATTATGAAGTCACAACTATGCTATACACATCAATAAATAATAATAAAATGACTAATGTTTTAAACCTAGTTAGCACTCATTTAATATGGAACAAATTGAAAGAAGACTGTGTGGCAGCGTAGTCCCTACCAACGAGGTTACAAAGTCAATTATGGAACAAATTGTAAATGACAGAAGTGTTCGGTGCAAAAGGTATATCACGGAAATGTTGTGTGCAATATGTATATCACGGAACATGGGGCATAAAATTTTGTTAGCGTCAAGGCACGACCTTGTGGAGCAAGGTAAATTATGGAAAATGGGGTGCAAAATGTATATGACAAAAATGTTGTTTTGAACATGTATATCACGGAACATCAACCCCGCGGAGAGATATGAAACTGCAGCGAAGATGTGGCAAGAAGCATGAAGCACATGTGGTATCCATGCAGTAAATGACGCTTGCCATGTAGAGAATCATTTATTTTTTGAAAGTATATTACAAAATACAATTTGTTCATAGTGGAAGAAAAAAATTGGAAATTTATCCATGCAACAAATGACGCTTGGCATGTAGAGCACCATTTATTTTTTGAAAGTATATAACAAAATATAAATTTGTTTGTCATATAGACTGGTGAAAGATAAAAATGTATGAAGACGTAAATTTAAAAGGAGATAAGAAAACAATTTTATTTGAAATATGTCAAAAAATAAAAGTTTGTTACATACTACTGGAAATTTTGAAATATATAAAAAAATAAAAGTTTGTTACATATTACTGGAAATTTCAATGCGTTTTTCATGTAGACTGGGATTGGGGCTCCCGTGGACCATTAGAGAAATATGTACAAGAAACATGATTGTAGAAAGAAGATAGAGTGCAATACTTGCAACAAATTTTTTTTTGAAAGGTACAAGTGTTTGCTTAGACATTTCCATTTAAAAAAGTGGAATAACTGGGTTGATAAACAAAGCAGGATGCGATTAGTAGACTTACAGTGATGGTACATATGAGCCCTTTGACTATTTTCTTGCGGTTGTAGTTTCATTGATGTCGTCGACAACTGTTGGAATCCTGACTACTGCCTGTTGTCTTTCGTCGGCGGCCTGCTTCAATTCCCTTTCGAGCATTCTTCAATGTAGCTTCTCATTGGGGCGACGTTGATCTCATTCCGGATTTTTATGTTGAAAATATGGTTTTCTAATTCCCGGCAGTCGGTAGAAAGATTGCATAGAGCCTGATGAATTTTGTCATTTTGTACTAAATAGTCGACTAGCCAGTCATCGACGTGAGCTTGATCATATTCAAGTATGTTGTAAAATTTTTGCAGAGACAATGCCTTAAACATATCAACCTGTTTATCGAACTCTTGCCTAGTTAAGGGAAAGGAGTTTGCGATTAAGTCGGGGTCTTGGAAGTCGTTGGTCTTTCCAACTAAGTTTATTCTTGATAGCCTTGTGAATAATTTATCTTTCTTTGATATGGCTTGTTCACATGACTGAACAATGATATGCGGGTTCTTCACTTTTTCTTTCCAGCATGCATTTAATTTACCGATCCAGTTTTTGGATGGAAGATCTTGTTGTCTTCTTTTTGTTTATGTCATATTGTTGACAATGGTGCCAAAAGGAAGGACCATCTTTAAATAAAAATTTTCTTCATCTTTTAACTCCGCCTACAAATGTTCAAGCAAACTATGTGCCCTGGATCCAAGGGAAGTGATGGTTTGTGATGTTTTCCACGCCTCAGTAACCAGTTCCATTATTTTCTTGATATTATTGTCCACATATCCTCTACATGATGTGAGGAGGCTGGAGGATGATTTTAAGTTGGCTGCAGGGGTGGCAAGCATGGCTATTGCCAAAGGATTGACAAGCAATGGCATAGGAATCAAAGCCTCTTCCAATTCCTTGACCCGGTCCTTTAGTCTGGCATTCTCGGCCTTGATGCCTCCAATGGAATCATGAAGTGCATCTCCGCTCACGTTGTGAAGTTGAAATATTTTGGACGACTGCATGTTTCCAAGATCAACCTCTGAACGATATTTTCCTTTCTTATTTTTTACATCGTTTTGCTCAATTATCAATTTTTTGGACTAGCTGTAAAAAACAATGCTCTGGAACACGAAGGATTCATCTTCATCAAAAATTTTGGTATTGGATATGTCCATTGGACGACTATGCTAGATGGCGTCTCCAGGATGATCAAGGTAGTGGATCATGCTATCCAGATCAGTGTCAAGTTCCATGTTCTCACTCTAAATTTCCAGCTCTTCTGCCTGTCCCACATTTTTTTTTCTCTTCTTCTCTACTGGAAGCTTGTGAGAACTATCAATTTTAGAGTGAGGAGGGTCGTTATCTCCTCCTCCATTTGAAGAACTCTATGTTGCTTTGTTGTTGTGGTGGGCTGTTGGAGCGATGCTCTAGGATGTCGTACTTTTTTGAGTGTTATTTTTCGATTGAACACTCTTGTCACCGGGGCCTTTCCCCTGTTGCATGTACAATTTTGTGCAGCTTTTCACTGTGTCTAGGTCATCAGCATCAGAAGCAGGAGCATTGCCGCCAGTGTCTTTGTTTTCGGGTAGGTATTTTCTGAAAAAACAATCGCCGAGGCCAAGTGTTTGTAAATGTTGTCGAAAAATATTATTGGGGTCGAATCCTCTTATGCTTTCAACATATCTCAGGTTGAAGATGCTAGAATGTGTGGTGAATTCGTTAATTTTGTTGACGTTTTTCAATACAAACTCCCCTACTTTCCAAGGCAGAGGAATGAACTATTTTTTTTTCTTCTTTTTCAATAGCTGCAACTAGTAGTTGTATTGTCGTTCTACTTCTGCAACAAACATTCTATTTGTAATGTGACATGGAAGGAGAGTGGGTTTTTCTGTAGAGCCAAAAATTCTTATCATAGTGTAATTATCCAAATGTTCAAGTGTCCCCTTCCTGTCCAAAAAATTGGTTGTCTGTTCAGATATGCAAGGAGCATCTTCTCCTAATAACAAAACTTTGGAAACAGACATGAAGCCATTAAAAACCTCATAAAAACAGTGGGAAGCCTTGTGCTTCCACAAGGCCTGGTACCAGAATGTTACTGGGTCGAATTCCCAATTGACATTCTTGGACAGAGATAGTTGTGGAAACTGACAACAATGCACTATCGCAAAAACTAAGTAGGACGACATATAAAATTTCTTTTCCCTTTTGAAGCTTGACAATTGGAAACAAATTTCATGGAAAATTAACTTTCCCTAATAAAAAATGGCTTGTTCATTGACTGTGAAATACAAAATATAAAGAGTCATCCGAAAAATAGTTGTTATGGACTCCTGTCCCATTATTCTTGTAAAGAGCCAGGCAATTTCATGGAATGGATTTCTAAATGAACTAACCTTCAAGCTTGTGATATCTTCAGGAACTAGAATGGGGTCTTCTAATAAATGGGGAAAGAGGTCCAACTCGTTATTATGTTTTGCTAGGAAATGTTTGCAATCTTCTCCTTTGAACGTCAATGTTGGCTCCGACAATCTTAACATCTAGCGGAAGACCTGAGGTGACAAAGAAAAAAAAGAGCGGTCCCGCAGTGGAATAATTCTTTTGTCTGAAATAAATTTATCAGCGCACCAAGAGACCAGGTCCTTACAGTCAAAAACCTCGGGGACACAGCCTGCACGAGCAATCCCATAGGTCCAAATTACTTGGTTATCTGCGGTAGAGGTTGAGTAATAAGAATATGCCCTGGACCACTGGAAGTTCTGGTCCTCGCACCCGAAGATGTTCACTGTATCTCCACAGAACTGTTGTCGAGATGATGCCATAGGTTTATGAGAATGTTGGTTTGCTCCAGATGATGGTTGAAATGAACACTTAGAGCCGATAATGTAACTTTGTGCTAAATCTTGGTTAAATTCTTATGAATGAGAAAGCTCCTCGAGCCTTTCGCTGATTAATGACAATCTGTATGGGTGGTGCATGATGAACTGTTAGCAGTAAAGCTTACTTATTACATATTTATAAATGCAAAGGTGGCGGGTACATCGAAGAGCAATTAAGGATTGAAGGTTTCGTAAACGTGCCAAGGCGGCGACGTGCGAACGACATTTCATGATTTTGAAATCAACACTCGGAAGGGATAATATAACCCCCCACAAATCTTGGTTTAATGTGCATTAATAGGAGATCTCCTTAAGACTTTCACCCATCAATGAAAATCTATATGGTTCGTGCATGGTGAGCTGTTAGAAATAAATGTTAGTAATTGCATATTTAGAAACAAGATATATATATATATAATTTTTCTTTTATTATAGAGAAGTGCGAAGGTCACGGACACGTCAGAGAGCAAGGAAAGAATGGAAAGGTCTGAAATGCGGTCAAACGGGATTCAGAAAAGGGTTACGAAGATACTCCAGAGAGGCGAGTGTTCCATGGTCAAATTTTATGTATCGGAATTTTTGACTGCAAAACGTGTAAAATGGAAGAGAGCATGATGGGGCAGTTCAACGACTGGTTTGTATATTTGTGGAGTTCTGGGAATGTGGCTAAGTATGGAATAGGGAAAAGGTCGGGTGGACTTGTTCTCAGAAGAGAGGATTGAAATTTTCGTGAACGGACCAACCCAACGATGCGCAAATGACATTCCATGATATTTGAAATTAATGCTTGCTAATTGCATGCCTAGAAATAAGATCTCATATACAATTGCTAATTGTTAATTGCAAAAGGGTGCGGGCATAGGAAACAACAATTAGGAACTGGATATTTCTTGAACCGTCCAAAACGATGATCCACGAAAGAAATTCGAAGAGATGGTGAAGTATGGAAAGTGGACAGACGGGCTTCAAAATGGGGAGACAATAGTTCCACAGAAGACGTGAGGACCTGCAAGTCCACCCACGCGCGCAGCCAGACATTTTCGAAAAAATGAATAAGTGATGAGAAAGATAAATTTCAGGGAAAAGAGAAATGGATATTTGGCTAAGCATAGAAGACGAAAAAGAAGGGCCAATATATTCACATCTGTAACATATATCCCATTTTGTTGCCAAGATATATACTTGGAAAGAAGTGCGAAGGTGGCGGGCATAGAAAACAATGACTAGGAATACGATCCGTGAGTTTACTTGGTTCTTGGTTGTATGCTTCGTCTGCCAATTTGTATATCACAAAACTCCGAGTCATTTTTTTAGCCAGCCAGCCCGCAAGTCCGGCTGTCAATTTGTATAGAGCGGAACTCTGGGTGTTGTTTGTAGGACACAGAACTATAGAGGAAATGATTTTCCCTTTAATATAGCTTCTGTGACGCAAATGTGGTATGGCTCGTTTTAGCACTTTTCCATTCGTAAATAATGGCAATCTTGAGCCCACCAGCCCTGGAGCCGGTGTGCCAATTTTTATATCACCGAGCTCTGAATGCTGTTTAGAGGTCACGGAAAGATAGAAGTGCAATGTTGAGTCAACCAGTGTGAAAGTCCTCCTGTCAATTTGTATATCACGGAACTCTGGGTGCTACTTGTAGGACATGAAACAATAGAAGGCCAATTTAGAGAAAGGGGAAGTGTTTGACGGAAACGCGTGAATCCGCCAAGCCGCCCAGCAAGGCATTTTCAGAAAAAAAAAATGATTAAGTAACCAGGAAGAGAAACAACAGAGGATAAAAGAGTGGGAAATAGAAAGGAAGAGAGCAGTTTTTGTAAGCGCGAATTGGTTTCAAAGAAGCCCCATTGTTGCAAAACCATCATTTTCTACTAATTGTCAGCAAATTCTTTGTTGAAGATTATATTTTATTGCAACCTGTGCTTGTAAGTATGTTCTTGATACATTCTTCCATGACTGTAACACATTAAATTAAGTATTAAACTTCATTTTCTACTAATTGTCAGCAAATGCTTTGTTAAAGATTAGATTTTATTGGAGCGTGTGGGTGTAAGTGTGTTTTTGATACATTATTCCATCACTGTAACATATTAACTTAAGTATTAAACTTCTTTCATAATGGGTTGTTAGCATTAAAACTTAATAATTGTATGTCTGGAAACAAGAATGAGGATTACATTGGTATTTCTATGTTGTATCTTCATTACAAATAGAATTGAATGTTGGTTTGAAACTGTGTGTAGTCCATTTTTTTGTTTGCATAAAAGCCTGGTGGATTGGCACAATACATTGTCATATAATTGTTACATGTTCCATCTTAGAGAAAATAACCTAATTAAACACAATATCGAAGAACTACAAGACCACCAAACCATGCCAATGAGAACATGCGTTAAATCCAGAAAAGATGCAGCAACGAAGACTCCAAGGAATTTTTTTTTAATAGCAAATCCATTTAAAAATAAAAATAAAAACACCAAGTATTGTACATCTATCCTTAGAAATTGGACACAGTTCTTTGGGCCAAAAAATTGAACGTATCTGCCACAAACACAGGCATGAGATCTGCAGTATGCAAGATCCTTGCAACTTTCTCGTCGATGAATCATCATGTGGTAAAATTGATAATTTTTAGAAGCTTCTTGTGATGAAGAAGATGAAAAACGTTGTAGGGAAAATGGAATAGCCCTTAACTGAAAGTTAGGACACAACTAGAAACCACCTCTGCACAGTCGAAAAAAATCTAGGGACACAAGTTGCACGTGCAATTTCAGAGGCCCAAATTAGTCCATTCTGGGTGGAAGGAGATGACTAGTAGAAATATGCCTTGCAGCACTGAGAGTTCTAGACCTAATTCCTGAAGATGTTAATTGTATATCCAAAGAACAACAAAGTAGTCCTGCAACTGAATAATTTTTTGGCTTGAAATATATCTCTGGGAACATCAACATATCATTTCTCTACAGTGAAACTCTCCCGCCTAGAATGGACTAATTTGGACCTCTAGAATTCCTACTTTCGAGCTGCAAAGAGGCTATTGCGTTCAACGTGAGTTTCTTTTCTGAAACTCCTTTTGGTGTTGTCAGGACTACCATCATTGAGCCAGGAAGTTTCTCCCATTATGGTTGATTTCAATTTGGGTGCATGAGTGGGAACAAACTCTGCATTTCCATCATCCATTGTCATATCATCACCCATCAGATCATCTTATTCCGGCTCGGAATCCATGACATCAACCTCTGTGCCAGCCATCAATGCATCTGGGCAGGTTCTCAGACCAGGCAGGGTTTCCTTGGAATTATTTGGCTTGAAATATATCTCTCGATGTACCAAGGGACATATCCTTTTTTGCTCCTGGGCGAAGGGAGATGAGTAGTAAGAATATGCCCCGGAATAGTGGAACCTTTGGCCATTATGGCATAATGTGTTTATTGTATCTAGAAAGAATTGCTGCCACAAGTTAAAGATAATTTCCATTTGCTCTAGACGATGTTTGAAATGAAAATTGGGGAGGGATAATATAAGCCTCAGCAAATTATGGTATCTCCTCGAGCATTTCACTGATCAATGACAATCTCCAGGGTTCGTGTGGAATGATATGTTACCATTAAATCTCACCAATTGCATATTTATAAAAATGTGCAAAGGTCGCGATGATGACGAAGAGAGATGAAGAATTAGAGATTTCTTAAAGGCGCCAACCCGCCGGTGCACAAAAACAGATTGCATCATGTTTGAAACGAATACTTGGAAAGGATAACACACTTCTCCCAAATATTGGTTTAATTTGTAGTAATGACAAATCTTCTCCGGCCTTCCGGACATTAATGAAAATCTTAACATTTTATGCAGGATGAACTACTTGGATTAAAGATTAATTATTTCATATCTGGAAACAAGTACGAAGGTAGCGGTGATGGCGAATTTACACGAAGTATTGTACATTTTGTGCACCTGCCAACCCATGAAATAGATTCCAAGAAATTCCCAAGTATGGAAAGTGGTCGAGTGGGTTACCAAAAAAAAAGGGTAGAAGATATACCCAGGGCAGAAAACCTCGCACCTAGACATTTTCTGAAAAAATGAGTAAGTAAAGAAAGGGAAAGCAGAGAGAAAAGAGAAAGAAGATGGCAATTTTCAAAAGCGGGAATGGGTCTTAATAGTAACTATGGAGTGCATTAAACATGTTAACAGGTTCTTCAATCAAGGAATAGGTATAGCGAGCGATGTTTATAGTTTCCAGGATCTGTTTGTATAAGAGAAGCATCAAAAAGTTACAAGACATATATTTTTTGGATGTTTAAGTAAAGTTTATGTACTGTTAGCTTCACTGCAAGTATAACAACGACGAATATGAATTTTAATGTTCTCTCCTTCATATTATTGTTCCATTAGACTTCACATAGTATATATTCTTTTATTTCAATTTGTTTGCTAATTTGTGGGTCGCGGAAGTCAGGGTGTTGTTTGTAGGCGACGAAACAATGGAAATGCAATATTGAACCCGCCTATCGGGTAACTCGCCGATTCGGAAAACTGTAAGACAAAAAGTTTGTACAATATGAAATGGGGAAGTCGTCGGTCAATCTCGTGATATAAAAGTAAGTGAAATCTGAAGACGTGAATCTGCCAACTTCTGCACCTAGAAACTTTCCGAAAATGAGTAATATACACTAAATATGTACTATGAAGTATGAACATGAGATTTTATAGAGCATGTATGGATCCCGCATTCCACACTTAGCCACTTTTTGGATCACAGGTTCTCGGGTTGGCGGGCTCAAAAGTGGCCCTCTATTGTTTTGTGGCCTACAAATAGCACCTAGAATTCTGCGATATACAAATTGACAAGCGGACCTACGTGCTAGCCGGGTCAACATTGCATTCCTATTGTTTCATGTCATACAAACAACACTCGAAGTTCCACGACATACAAATTTATAGATGGACTCCAGGGTTGGCGGCCTCAAGATTATGATTGTTTGCGGATGGTAATCCCTATCAACTATTAACATTATCTAAAAACATTATTTTCAATACTAAATTATTAATATTAAATATTGAAATTGCACAATTTAATTAGACAAAAAGGTTTGTACAATATGAAACAGGGAAGCGATCGGTCGGGTTGGTGATATAAAAGTAAGTGAAATATGAAGACTTGAATCCACCAACTTCCACACCAAGAAATTTTTCGAAAAAAATGAGTAATACATAATATGTACTTTTAGAAAGTACGAACATGAGATTTTATAGAGAATGCACTGATCCCACATTCCATAATTAGCCACTTTTTCTATCACGAGATCTCGGGCTGACAGGCTCAAAATTGGGCCTTTATTGTTCTGTGTCCTACAAATAGCACTCAAGAGTTGTGGGATATACAAATTGACAGGCAGACTTGCGGGCTAGCTTGCTCAACATTGCATTTCTATTTTTATGTATCCTTCAAACACCACTCGGACTGACGCCATATACAAATTGACAGATGGACTCCAGGGATGGCAGGCTCAAGATTTCAATTGTTTACGGATGGTGATCCCTATCATCAATCTAACACTACCTAAAAACATTATTTTCAATACTAAAGTATTAATATTAAATATTGATATTATACAATTTAATTACATAAAATTATCAAAGGATGATAAATATCCTATTTAAAAGAAAAACCTGCCTATTCGGAAACTTGCATTCCAAAAATTTTGTATAATATGAAACGGGGAAGAGGTCGATCGGGCTAGTGATATAAAAGTGGGTGGAAATTTGAACATGTGTATCCGTCAAGTTCCGCACCTAGAAATTTTCCCAAGAAACCAGTAATACATACTAAATATGTACTTTTATAAAGTATGGGCATGAGATTTTATAGAGCATGTACGAATCCCTCATTCCATACTTAGCCACTTTTTGGATTGTGGGTTCTCGGGTTGGCAAGCTCAAAATTGGGTCTCTGTTGTTCCGTGCCCTACAAATAGCACCCAAAGTTCTGCGATATACAAATTGACAAGCGGGCTTGCAGGCTATTTGAATTTTAAGGGCCTTGTGTTCATGTGATAGCACAATTGGACTTGGGCCAATTTATATTCGTTTATTGCAATATGAAACGGGGAAGCGGTCGGTCGGGCTGGTGATATAAAACTAAGTGAAATTTGAACACGTGAATCCACCAACTTCCGCACCTAGAAATTTTCTGAGAAACGAGTAATAGATACTAAGTATGTACTCTTATAAAGTATGGACATGATATTTTTATAGAGCATGTATGTATCCCACACTCCATACTTGGCCACTTTTTGGATCGCGGTTTCTCATTCTGGCGGGCTCAAAATTGGGCCTCTATTGCTCTATATCCTACAAATATCACCCAAAGTTCCGCGATATACAAATTGACAGGTGAACTTGCGGACTCGCTGGCTCAACATTGCACTTCTATTGTGTCGTGTCTTCCAAACAACACTCGGAGGAAACGAGCAATACATACTAAATATGTACTTTTATAAAGGATGGACATGATATTTTATAGAGCATGTACAAATCCCTCATTCCATACTTAGCCATTTTTTGGATAGCGGGTTCTCGGGCTGGCGGGCTCAAAATTGGGCCTCTATTGTTCTGTGCTCTACAAACAACACCTAGAGTACCATGATATACAAATTGACAAGAAGACTTACGGGTTGTCTGGGTCAACATTGCACTTCTATTGTTCTGTGTCCTCCAAGCAACAGTCAGACTTCCACGATAGAAAAATTGACAGACAGACTCCAGGAGTGGCGGGCTCAAGATTTCCATTGTTTATAGATGGGCATCCCTATCAACTATCTAACATTATAAAAAAACATGATTTTCAATTACTAAATTATTAAATATTAAATATTGATATCGCACAATTTAATTACATAAATTAACAATATTGAACCCGTCGATTCGGTAACTCGCCTATTCGAAAAAACCACGAGCCAAAAAGGTTGTAAAATATGAAACGAGGAAGCAGTCGGTCGGGGTGGTGATATAAAAGTAAGTGAAATATAAAGACGTGAATCCGCCAATTTCTGTAACAAGGAATTTTCCGAAAAATGAGTAATACATACTAAATATGTACTATAAAGTATGGACATGAGATTTAGTAGAGCATGTACGGATCCCACATTCCATACCAAGCCACTTTTTGAATCATGGGTTGTCGGGCTAGCGGGCTCAAAATTGGGTCGTTACTGTTCCATGCCCTGCAAATAGCACCTAGAATTCTGCGATATACAAATTGACAAGTGGACCTGCGAGATGGTTGGCTCAACATTGCACTTATATTGTTCTATGTCTTCCAAACAACACTCGGAGGAAATGAGCAATACATACTAAATATGTACTTTTATAAACGATAGACATGAGATTTTATAGATCATGTATGGATCCCTCATTCCATACTTAGCCATTTTTTGGATCGCGGGTTCTCGGGCTAGCGGGCTCAAAATTGGGCCTCTATGTTGGCAAACGTTTAAAAAGTAGCGTATGCTTTTCATTGATTACAAGTACAACAGTGGAGATGGCAGGAGGAACAACATTGAGGAAAACGCGCGCAACAAAGCTCAAGATACAGGAGTTTGCAGAGGAGAAGGAAGACATAGATCTAGTGACCGTTGGATCCCATTCAAATTTCCCGAAAGGCTGACAACCGTCAGATCTGCAGAAGCTGCGAGGGAGATAAGCCATCGAGAGATCGGAGTTCTCAAGGTCGTCAGAACTGGGACATTGAAAGTCTCTATATCCCGACATAATTGGGACCGTCCATTTGGAAGGACGCGTGGCAACGATCAGGCGCAACCGCGAGAAGCTCGACAGGAGGCTTCATCGGAGAATCGGGAATCGGAGTTTCACGAGTCTCGTGAACAATTACAACAGAAACCCCGAAATCGCGATGAAACATGTGATCTAGACCGTTACAACAGAAACATGTGATCTAGACTGTTACAACAGAAACATGTGATCTAGACCGTTGATCCAACTCACGACAACAGACCACGTCAGCTAGGGACACGTGGCACAACCAGGGAATGACAGGTGTCAGGCAGTTTCAACACTTCAGGCACATGTAAGTCACGAATCAGAGTGACATGTGGAAATATTTAACACATGTCAAACCACGTGTAACGTTAGCAGAGTATCGAGGATCGGGACTTTGAAATGACAAAGTCACTTGACATCAGGAATGTCGATTTCACGATGAGCGATTTCACGATTTAATCGTAGCCGCTGAATAAAGATCGCATCTGGACCGTTGATTCAAGTCTGTATCAGAGTTTCACGGATCGCGAATTCGAGAGGCAAAGAAATCATTGCATCAAGAATGTCGATTTCGCGATATGCGAAATCGTGAAATGATCTGAGTCATAGGATCAAGTATTGATCAGGACCGTTGATCACAGCCCGTATCAGAGTTTTGGGGATCGCGAATTCATTAGACAAAGAAAAAAATGCAAAGAGAATCCTGATTTCACGATATGCGAAATCGCGAGTGAATCTGGACCGTCAGATCCAGAAATGATCAGGATCGTAGATGTAACTCCATATCGGAGTTTTGGGGATCGCGAATTCAAAATGGAAAGAACTCAATCCCGATTTCGCGATGTGCGATATCATGATCCAATTGTGGTCGTTGAAACAAGTTCATATCTGGATCGTTGGTTCAACTCCGTGTCGGAGTTTCGCGAATCGCAATATGAAGAGACATAAGGCTGTGGTCACAGCCCTTGGTCACGAGAAGAGGAGTCAGTCCGGATAAGCTCCACATCGGAGTTTCGGGGATCGGGATTTTTGAGTGACTAAAACGATGAACGCCAAGAGTGCCAAAATCGCGATATATGAAATCTTAATTGGATCTGAACCGTTGGATCAAGTATTGATCGCAGGGCTATTGTTGCATGCAACATTAAAACTACCAGAAACCACTAATGGTTTCAGCCAGAGGAATAGAAGACAGTTGGGAAAACGGCCAGAGAAGCTGAAGAGTTACGATGAAGATCACGCAGAGCACTCGAGAGGTGGAGAAGATTGGCGCAGTTGGAGAATGCAGAGGAATGGAGAACATTGCATGCACAAAGTGCACAGAAGATATAAATACAGAGTACAGAGAAGAGAACGGGTTGTTGTTGTTGTTGTTGGAGGTTGTTGTGATTGTTGCTTGTAAAGGTGATTCAGGTGTGAAGAAGGATCAGAGTGCAGCAGTTGAATAGCATAGAAGAGGAACTATGCAGAGAATGGAGATGGCACACAAAGCATAAAAAGCAGAAGACCAGACAGCGCAAGTGATATGTGCAGAAAGGCAGTGTGGCAGAAAGAGCAACGAGATGCAGCAGAATAACGATAATTCGGGTAAGCCACTATTGATCATTATATCACTGTAATAAGTTTCAGATTTATATTTCAGGGTGGTTGGGAGGTGCTAGGGAGGACTGTTATCCTCAGAGGTTCAAGTGGGTGCTTGAACATAGGGATTTGGTGCTTCCTTCTAGCTGGTGCTAGAGAAACCAGGGAGTCGGTGCTTCCTTCTAATTGGTGCTAGAGAAAACAAAGAGTTGGTGCTCTCAGCAAGTTGCATCTTGCAAAGATGAGGTTGTAGCCTCATTATGAGTTGGTGCTCATATGTATGATACTGTAAAGAATGTAACCATTACTTATCATATAAAATAAAAAGAGGTTTTTACCCTGCATGGGTTTCCTCGGAAAATATTTGTCTCTGTGTTTCTCATATATGTGACTGATGTTGAATGTGCCTGTGTTTATTTCTCTGCATTATTGTGATCATCATTCAGTGTTTTCTGCAAAGAGTTTTAAAAAGAAGCATAATTGTTTAATCTCAGTAACAACTGATTCACCCCCCGCCTCTTAGTTGTCCAACACTCTATTTTTCTGTTCTCTACAAACAACACCCATAGTACCGCGATATACAAATTGACAAGCGGACTTGCAGTATGTCTGGGTTAACATTGCACTTCTATTGTTTTGTGTTCTCCAAGCAGCAGTCAGACTTCTGCGATAGACAAATTGACAGACGGACTCCAGTACTGGCGGGATCAAGATTTTCATTGTTTACGGATGGGCATCCCTATCAACTATCTAACATTATAAAAAAACATGATTTTCAAATACTAAATTATTAAATATTTAATATTGATATCGCACAATTTAATTACATAAATTATCAATATTGAACCCACCGATTCGGTAACTCGCCTATTTGGAAAAACTGCGAGCCAAAAAGGTTGTACAATATGAAATGAGGAAGCGGTCGGTTGGGGTGGTGATATATAAGTAAGTGAAATATGAAGACGTGAATCCGCCAATTTTTGTACCAAGGAATTTTTTGAAAAATGAGTAATACGTACTAAATATGTACTATAAAGTATGGACATGAGATTTAGTAGAGCATGTACGGATCTCGCATTCCATACCTAGCCACTTTTTTAATCTTGGGTTGTCAGGATGGGGGGCTCAAAATTGGTTCGTTAATGTTCGGTGCCCTACAAATAGCACCCATAATTCCGCAATATACAAATTGACAAGCGGACCTGCGGGCTGGATGGATAAACATTGCACTTCTATTATTCTGTGTCCTCGAAACAACACTTGAAGCTCCGCGATATACAAATTGACAGATGGACTCCAGGGCTGGCGGGCTCAAGATTACCATTGTTTACGGATGGTAATTCCTATCAACTATCTAACATTATATAAAAACATTATTTTCAATACTAAATTATTAATATTAAATATTGATATTGTACAATTTAATTAGACAAAAAAGTTTTGTACAATTTGAAATGGTGAAGTGGTCGGTCGGGCTAGCGATATAAAAGAAAATGGAAATCCAAACACATGCAAATTCCACACCTAGAAATTTTCTAAGAAACAAACAATACATACCAAATATGTGCTTTTATAAAGTATGGACATGAGATTTTATAGAGCATGTACGGATCCTTCATTCCATACTTAGTCACTTTTTGGATCACGGGTTCTCGAGCTGGCGGGATCAAAATTCAGCCTCTATTGTTATGTGTCCTACAAATAGCACCCAGAGTTCCGCGATATACAAATTGGCAAGCGGACTTGCGGGCTGTCCGACTCAACATTATATTTTTATTGTCCCATGTCCTCCAAAAAACACTCAGAGTTCCGCGACATACAAATTGACATACGGATTCCAGGACTGGCGGGCTCAAGACTGTGATTGTTTACGGATGGTCATCCTATCTAACATTAACTAAAAACATTATTTTCAAATACAAAATTATTAATATTAAATATTGATACTGTACAATTTAATTACATAAAATTATCAAAGGATGTTAAATCGCTTATTTAAAAAGAAATGAAGGAAAAAAAACAAAGGTTTTTTTAAATTCTATTACCGCAAGCATAATAATGACCAATTTGAATTTGAAGGGCCTCTTGTGTATATGATATCACAATTGGACTTCACACAATATACATTTATTGATTTCAAATTATTCCAGGAGATTAATTCTACCAAGTTCATCGATCAAGGAAAAATGCTAAAACAAGCCACATACTACATTTGCGTCACAATGCCATAGAAATTATCAGGTGGATTTGCGGGCTAGATGGCTAAAAAATTGCAATTCTATTGTTCTGTGTCCTCCAAACAACACTCAGAGTCCTGCAATATACAAATTGACAGACGAAGCATACAACCAAGAACCAATTAAACTCCAAACAGGCCGCAAGCAAGTTCCCACAAGGTTTCATAGAGCAGGACACATCGACCATTGCATCAAACAATTTGATATACAAATAAAATACATCGTGACATTCGTTTTATCTTACATCTGGTATATGTACCCAGTAGAAAATGACCAGGGCCATGTATTTTAAAAGAAATGAAGGAAAAAAAATATTTTTTTTTTTTAAATTCTATCACCGCAAGCATAACAACGACCAATTTGAATTTTAAGGGCCTCATGTTGATATGATAGCACAATTGGACTTCACACAGTATACATTCGTTGATTTCAAATTATTCCAGGACATTAATTTTACCAAGTTCATCGATCAAGGAAAAATGCTAAAACAAGCCACATACTACATTTGCGTCACAATGTCATAGAAATTATTAGGTGGATTTGCGGGCTAGCTCGCTAAAAAATTGTAACTCTATTGTTCTGTGTCCTCCAATCAACACTCGGAGTCCCACGATATACAAATTGACAGACAAAGTATACAACCAGGAACCAATTAAACTCCAAATAGGCTGCAAGCAAGTTCCCATAAGGTTCCATAGAGAAGGACACATCAACCTTTGCATCAAACAATTTGATATACAAAGAAAAGACGTTGTGGCATTCATTTTCTCTTACATATGGTATATGTACCTAGTAGAAAATAACTAGGGACATGGGATATATGGGGTTTTCTACCATGCTTCCCATTTTTGGACCGAACAATCTTATGTGCATGCAATCCCAAGTAGTCGTGTCCGATGAACATTGATCTGGATGTTGAAGAAATATTACAGAGACACATGAGGTATTTTCGTTTCCTGCCAAAGTTTGATATTTTTTTTTCCCTTCTTCAGTCGATATGAAAAATTGCATTGTCCTCATTTAAGGTAAATTTGTTGTGTATCCGAAAATCACGCAACATGTAGACACTGCTTGCCTTTTTCTGTAGATATGTTTCATACAACAATTCTGCCAACTTAGGAAGCACATTTTGTAATAGAGGTTGCCTAAACATACAATGCACGGTTGTGTTTCCCATGGTTCGGATGGAAGCATTAAGGCAATGTCTATATATATATGGACATTTTTCACCGCATTGCAGACACTCAATTGTATCATCACTTATCAAAGCGGAGGAAGAAGCAGGAGAGTTGCATTTCGCACATACAGGTTCAAAGGGGGTCGAGTACGCATTCACTGCAACTAAAACACCTTCAACCTAGGAACCCAAGCATAGGAATTAATACATTGAACAATATAATACACAAATGCACCCCCACCCTTAAAAAAATAAAATAAAATAAAACAAGCCGCAGAAATTTGGTGAAGGTTATTTGTATAAGAAAAATGAGGATGATTTTGTGGATGTATACGCACAACAATTGTAGAGCTATCTATTTTCTTCAAATCTTGTACTATATATCCTCGCAACTCTGTTACAAACATTGTCTGGGTTGTCTGAAATATCCTTTCTCTAACATACATTTTCTTTGTTATATTTTTGAAGAGCATAAGTGGAATCTTCCCTTTATGCAATTGTTGCTCCATTGACGAATTTTTTTTTGAATAGGTATCGAACAATTGCAGCTGCAACATGGAACAATGCAATATTTGTGTAACTTGTCTGAAATACATGCACATGTGAAAGTAAAGGACAAAAGAAGATATGGAAAGCGGTACCATTGCCTTGTCGTTGTCCAACTCTCCATCCTTTATATGGATAATATGTTGCGAGACAAGTTTTCTCGCCATTGTTATAGTTGTGCCAATGGTTTCGATTGGGTAAATATCACTACTCTATGCAAGATTCCTGATAGTCGCGTCCGGGACGAAATGATATTATGAACAAACAATGAGAATTTTTTCCACAATACTTGTTTCGTTGAGCGAAATAATTCGATCACAATCACCATGGTCATATACTGTTTTGGGTAATATATTAAAATTTGTAATGGACATCCCATTACCCAACAATATCCTTTCTGCATGTTTCTCGACAAGTTGTGTAGGAATACTCAGTGTTACTGTCATCATGGCCTCCTTGTCTATCATGTCAGCATGCATAATGAATCTAGTTTTGTTTTCCTTGTCTAAGTAGGTGCTATAGACGACCATTATGTCTCCGACGAACACTTGTCTAGTTCGACGGTTGTTCAAACCCTCTATTGATTGTACTTTGGGTGTTACAAATCTAGACCTGGTGACAATTTTTGAACAGGAAAACTAAAGTGAATGGTAGTGTGCATTTTGTTTTGTGTATTCTTCTTTCACTGGCATAAATCTGCAAGTACATGCATAACTTCAATGAACTATGGAGCCAGAGTTTTGCAACCACACCTCTTAGTTTGCAGAACATGTGCTATATTCGACGTCTCACTTGTACTTGTTGATACTTCTTGTGAAGTGCAAACCATGCATTGCAGATGACATCATCATATTCACCATTCCATAGATGAATAAACAACTGAGGATATTTGTTTGGTAAACATACTAAGAGAAGAGCGTATTCATATTTACCTTTGGCCTTGTCGGTCTGCTGATGTTTGGGATGAATGATTGCTCATGGCCATGTCACTAGTCCAAATTTTTCTGATGCAAGCATGTGCAGATGAACATCAGGACTAAACAAGCATATGCATTGTATATTGTCCATCAAAAGGACTAGATAAGCGTAAAATTACATGCATCTTGTTTTTTTAACTGGAAAAAATGTGTAATAGTAAACAGGGCGTGAGGGCGGGGCACCATGACCAATATGTATATCGCATACCCTCGGAAGCTAGGGGATAAATCTTGAACCTGCCAGTCCAGCACCCGCAATTGACAAAGTGGGTAAGTATGGGATAAGGTTGAAGGGCGACCATAGATGTGAAACCATTAGTCTGCCAACTGGTGCACCTAGGCATTTTCGGAAAGACCACTAAGAATATCAATTAGAAAACAAAAGGGATAATAGAAAATGGAAAAAGAAGAAACATGGATGGAAGAAACGACCATTGCTGCCAAGCCATCATTTTCAACTATAATATTATATGCCCCCACCCCATTTGTATATTTAATTTACCAGCACAATTGGTATACCTTTTAGAAGATTGTACCACATAACCCTCTATTGTTGCACAAGACAATTCATCTTCTTGTCGAACCAACCTATTTCTTCCAAGGTACCAACATAGAATATGCAATGGACATGAAGGCAAGTTAGTATGAACACAGACATGTAAAATAAAGAGAAACAAGTCTAATTATTCCAATGTAACAACAAGAAGAGTACACAAAATATATTATATTTGAAGGAAGAAAAGAAAGGGAAAAAATAAAAATAAAAATAAAAAAAGGGTGCAAAGAAGCAGAAGAAGCATAACAAATATACAAACAATAAATGAAAAAATGAACACTGGAATATGAAATAAGAGCACAGGTATCCACTTGTGTAATTCCTCAACTACATTCTCGCCAAACATTTCATTGTCCTCTCCAGCCATTTTGTTTGTTTAAATGTAGCAATGCAGTGAAAACACAACGGACATGAAGTAGGTTAGTATGCGGGAATGCATGTAATGAAGATACAATAAACTGGGTTAGCACATATATAGATAATAATTGAAATAAAAAACAACAGAATATGAAATAACAATACAAGAATGCACCTTTCTATATCTTCTTCAAGCGATGCAGTCAAGACGCCGTCATTTTCTCCAGATATTCTGTTTGTTTGAATGTGGGAACGCAAAAAATACAATGAACATGAATGGAAGCTGGTATGCATCGGACAACAAGTAACATGTACATACAATAAAAGAGACTCAACGGATAGGCTAAAAGATAGGCAGAAACATGAACCTTTGCGCTTCTCCATCCATATCTATGAATGTGTAATTTCTTTTTCCCTGCCCAAAATATATTACAAGCCATAAAATACTATGAAATTGCATGGCCGTAGCTAAACGATTTATGGTTTTCTGTGGAAGAGTATCCAAATATGCTTCCACTGATGGAAATACATGTTCTTTATCCTCCACACAGATTGTTGGTTTTCCATGGCAAACTAACCAGATATGCTTCTAGACATGGAAACATAATTTTGCAGAATCTTTGTTGTACATATCATATCTCAAGCACAAGACATATTGTATCGTGGGCACACCAGTCTGTGTAAAGGACAAGGAGCATGTATTTTCATATGGGCACATTTGACCAAACATGGTTTATAAACGCAACCCGTGTATGCTTTATTTTAACAAAAAACAACAAATATTTCAATTGCACATGCACTTCTCAAAGTATTTTTCATGCAACTATTTTCTTTCATGCCATCACTGAAGCACCAGCAAAATCTCATAGCAGAACAGATATTGACCTCGCCAAACAGGGGAAATAACACAATTGCATGTCAACTCGTGGGTGTAGGGGTTGAACACCGTAAAGCATAGGACCCCGACCTTGCAAAGCCAAATCAAACAAAAGAAAACAACAAGCACCAAACCAATGAGAAAACATGAACAGACTCAACTGCAACCCCACGACCCCAAACCGTAAACCTGAGCCAAACAAACAGAACCAACAACCCACGAACCAACGAACCAGCGAACAAGCAACACCACTGAACCAGTAAACAACATATGTATCTCCAATGATTACGAAACTGCAGCCAAAGCACAGAAGGAACCATAAACATATGACGAAAATGGCAGTATAAATAAGCAAACATTCTTACTTCCAAATTGCAAACACTGAACAACAAACAAGGAACAAAAAATGAAACTATGGCATGGAAACTTACTCCTAAACGATGAAAGGCAGAAGCGTAGGTCGAATTGTGAACCAAACAACAACAAGTAGCAACCGACGAACCAACGAAAAAGAATCACTCACCGAACCAGTAAACAATGTATGTAGCTTCAACGATGAAAAAATTGCATTGCAAAGATAGAAGAAGGATGAAACATAGAATGCCTATTCAACTATCGGTGGACAACAATATTGTGCAAAATCACTGCAACATTGTATGGAAAATTTCGAGGAGAAATTTACTCCGAGAAACGTATTTAGATAAACATTTAAGGTTGTCATGTTGTGTAATGACCTCGCGATATGAAAACATTTAAGTTGTCAGGCCTGTTGGAGGACCTCGCGTCATGTAAACATTTAAGCTGTCAGGCCTATTCAAGCACTTCAAAAAAAGTGTCAATACATTTCAATACAAATACATGCGGAAAGGACGTTATAAACCTTAGAATTCTCGATCACTACAAAGCTTGGATATCTAAACATTTAAATATGATTAGTACAAATAAAAACTTATGGATATATTCACGTAGCAGAAAATGCTAAGACAAACATTCAAACTAATGCTATCATTAATCCACCTTAAAGCAATACATAGGAAAAATATATGATTCAAAAAGACTGTATACAATATTTTGTTTTAGATATGTTAGCATATAAAACATTGGGAATAGCGAAGCTGACAATAAGACCTCCAATCTCTTATCCAATCAGATTAGTACATATATAGTACTTTTTATTATATAAAAATCTATGTTTTTAGTTCCCTAGCTCCAACAATACATATTATGCAAATATTTGTGGTTAAAGGACAAACTAATAGGTAGTCAATGAATTATCGATCGCTATAGTCCTTCTATGCTGACGATAGTCCCTCTATGCCTACGACAGGGACTAACAATCTTGTCGTGGTCAAAATTACAACAAAAAAAGAAGAATTGTAGTAACAATATTCCCTTTGTATTAAAAACAAAGAGTTGTAGACAAATAAAGCAACAACCACCTAAATTCAATAAGAAGTGTAGCTATTAATATATCATCTTTAGACACATGGAGCGCGATATTTTAAGAATAAAAACCATACAAAGACTAAAAGTAAAATACTGTGTAAAAGAAGGTAAGGAATTTTAACTTTTTAATTCTTTAAAATGAAAACAAAAGTGAGTGGACTCTTTATTCTAGAACCACAAAATATAGGTCATATGTTCAGTGTCATTTTCAAACAATAAATATTTCGAAAATAAAATATTGATAGTGCTCATAACAATTTAAACATTTATATTGTTAACAATAATTTTATAAGTTGTTGGTTAAATTATGATGATGATGAAGATGATTAACCTCCATTAAGACTGAATCTTTAGAATTTTGTTTATGTGCTCCAAAAGCATTACGAGAAGATTTCCAAGATCACCATAGTTTTGTTGAGTTAAGAGGTTAGGAAGGTTGGTAGTGTGAAAAATATTTTGAAAATGAGATCTAATCTAATAGAAAGTGTTTTTCATCTTCAACCTTTTTTGTGTCACAAAGGTGACATACGCTTTCTTTGAACAATGCCCATTTTCACTATGGAGCTCGTGAGAATTTGTTTTTATCTTAGCAATGCTTATTTTTTTTCTTTACACTCATCAAAACAGATAGATAATTTTGATCTTATATATTAGGGTTAATTACATCCTTATAATGCCTTAACTTTCTTTTTCCCTCTAACTCTTTATCACACCACATTTTCTCCTTAAATTTTTATTAGATGATATTTTTAATAGTATGCAAAATGGTGTCTTCTATGATTTCTCAATAATTTAATAAGAATAAGCATTTATTTTATATATACTTAACTTAAAAATAATTATTTTTTAATGTATTCAAATTGTTAAAAAAAAATATGAATAAAATTAAAATTTACACTGAAAAAGTCATCATCATCAACTTAACTTTACTAGTAAGTGATTTCTATGTTTGTGATAATTTTGTTTCTGTTTTAAAACATGGTTGTTTGTACATTAATAGTAAAATTTGATAGGGAAAAATTGAGTTATGAAAACATTAATATTATGTTTGTTTATCCGAAATTTGATATGAAAAAGGGTGAATTGTGAAAACCATAATATTATGATTAAAATTTAAATAAAATGATTTTACATGTATTTTATATTTTAAAATTTAAATGAAATGATTTGTTTTATATATATATATATATATATATATATATATATATATTAATATACTTTTTTCTTTTTATATATGACAAATCATTTCATTTAAATTTTAATCATAATATTAAGGTTTTCACAATTCACCCTTTTTCATGTCAAATTTCCCTATTATTATACTGATAAACAAACATAATATTAATGTTTTCATAACTCATTTTTTCATAATTTAATTTATGTATTATCCATTTATGTTTTCATAGCTTAATTTATGTATTATCCATTTCTTGATTTTCTAGTTTTGTAGTTTAGTCATCGTTAATCACGATATTTCAGTAGTGGATAATCAATTCGCAGTTGAGATGGGATGCATGAGATGGTTAACCCCAATTTTTGGATTACATAATCAATTCGCAGTTGAGATGGGATCCTCTCCAAACGCAAGTAGATCTGTGTGTACTTAAGGCTCAGCACACTTGTTGATCAGTATGGCAATACTCATCAACAATCATACCTTAAAATGTATTAATGTTGGTTGTTCTTATTAAGAATTGTTCCACTCTAGCCAGAAGTTTTAAATGTAGACAATCAATGGTTGTTTGATAGTTACAAATGGTGGTACAAATTAACTTGTTAACAATGGTGGTGCAATTTAAACTTATTATTATAATTACTCTTTAATACTAACAACTTTTAGGAATGAATTAATCTAATGATTGTATTTTAGAAGTCATTGATATCATTGTCAATGATATCCTGTAATAATCTAGTTATTAACTAAAGGTAACAAGAACTAAGTCGGATCTCAAGGTCTTATGTGGATTATGAAACTATACTTCTTAATTATAGTGGAAGTGGAGGGTTTGACTAGGTCAAATATATCAATGAAAATTGAGGAATTATACCAAATTGTATTTCATTAATCGTTGATGGGTAAACAAGAGATATTGTCTTTAATCTTCATGTATTCATGTTATAGGTTTTTTTTTAATTGTGTCTAATAATGAATTTGTAATGTGTATGTATTGTTAGTTTGTGATGGGTAAACAAGAGATATTGTCTTTAATTTTCATGTATTCTATGTTATAGGTTTTTTTTATTGTGTCTAATAATGAATTTGTAATGTATATGTATTGTTAGTTTGTGATAAATTTTAATTAATAAGTTATATGTTATTTTTAAAATTTA